>CM050323.1:55064321-55138395 GCA_027475135.1 Bactrocera correcta
TGATGTGAAAAATGATCATACGATCTTGCATAACAACAGTTACGGCTTTTAAAATTTTCCGAGTTTTTCTTTGGGTAAAGAACCAAAACATCTCAACGATATGATGTCATGATGTGATGATGTGATGCCATCACGTGATGTTACAAAACATTCATAGGTGTTGTGGAATCTGATAGTTGTCGGAATCAGAATTGAAACCGATCAAAAGAAGCAGTAGGTGTCATGAATTCAGATATTATTGGTTTGATATTCGAAACAGAATTTGTATCGGTTTTGGGTGTCACGGAAACCAATTTTATCGGTTTTGCTGTCAGAAACAAATCAAGAAGATAGTCGCACACAGATTTGAAATGCCAGTTATGAAATCAAGTTATTTTATGGTTACGAATTAATTTGTCTTTATTTCTATAGGAGAAAACATAAGAATAAAACACGAAAGGAGCCTTTTTAGAGGCTTAAAAAAATCGTTTTTTTTTGGGAAGGAAAGAAATAATTGATTGAAGCGAAATTTCTAGGATTTTATTTGTTTTGATACGAAATCTTTTACATTTTTTTTTTGAAAAGCAATTGCCAGATGCTTATCGCATGTGCATATGCCAGACGGCGGGCAGGATGCAGGTCGCGATTTCTATCGGAAACAAAAAATTCTAAGAGATTCATATTTTTTAATAACTTATGTTCAAGTTAAACTGAAAAAATATAAAATAAAAAGTGTAAAATTTTTTAAAATTAAAAAAAAAAAATTTTGTTATAAAAAATTTTACTTCAAATATAAGTATGTTCAAACTTAACTTTTCTTGGTTTTCTTTTTAAGTTTAAATAGAAGATAATTTAATGCCAAAAATAATAAACTTCGCCCCAATCCCATATGACGTTCAGTTTTTTTTTCCTATCCTGTCGCCAATTAAGAAAAATCGTAAAAATGAAAAAAACGAAATTTAACACCCAAATGCGTCTTTATTCATTGAATAAATGTTATCTTTTAAAATCTTTCTTTAATTCGGAACTCATTAAAAACTTTAATAGGATTGCTTGTATGTATTCATTTGCAAGTTTTGTCACATTAGTAAACAGCTGGTTCGAATATTGGTTTTGCGTATGTTCGAAAAGACGAAAATCCAATCAGATTCTGTGACACCATTTAAAATCAGAATTGGTTTGCAATTCTGACAGCTAAGCAATTCTGTCTTGGATTCCACAACACCCCTGATTATTTACTATTTTGTAGTATACTTTCCGTATTTTTTGTTCATAATGAAAAATTTATACAGTTTCGTGTTGTGATGTGACGAAGTGACGTGTTCTTATGATGTGACTGAAGTTAAAATTTGTAAAATATACATAAACTTTTGTGCATAGGCTGATGGCAGATCTCTTTATTCAATAGAAACGCAATGCAAAAAAATATGTTAGGGAATGCGATGCATACATATTTCTATGTTTCAACGAACCCTCATCCCATTCTCAAGTATAAATTCTAATAAAACAAAATCATATTTATAGAAAAAAAGTCAGTTAAAGCCCACAATAAAATAGCTTCCTTAAATTTCCACAAAATGCGATAAGAGAAAGCAAAACAAATAAAAAAAACGCTTCAAAAAAGTTCGAAAAAGTCAAATTCCCCGTCTCTGGCGCCGCTTTTTGTCATTATTCTCTACACATTTTCGTTGTTGTTTTCCCGCTTTGTCGCATTTTTCGTACTTCGTTTTGATATTGTTTTTGGCAGCCCGTTGATTTATTTTGGCGAGCTCAACTGCATGCTTGTGCACACACACATATACACACATAAGTGCACCATTGCTTCCGCAATGCGCTAAGCTTCTGTGATTGCACCAATACTGATTGTGGCCAGAAAAAATGGCATCGATTTTGGCAATAAGTCTAGTTGCGGTTTTCAAACAGGCGTAGCAGTTTTCGCTATATGTATGCAACAATGCTTGTATTTTAAAGTTAGCACAGAATTTCCATGGTAAAAGGCACACTTCTATAGATTTTTTTATTAAACTGAGCTCAAAATGTATTTTTGTTAGATTTTCATATTAAACTAAATATTTTCAGAGGATTTTCTTCATGAAGTTAAACTTTGATTATTATGCTAATTTTAATTAAAAAATATATATAAAAATTTAATTAAAAATTAAAATCATTTCGTTATCACAATCACACAAATTTCGAATTCTCCCTATACCAGCAGGGATTTCCCACAATTGCTCACACATGTTACTCATACGCCACGTACAACCACATGGAGAACAATATCGCCCAAACAGCATGCCTTTCGCGTTTGCAAAGATTTGTTCTGCTCCAGCAGCTTTCAACATTAATCAGCGGTAAACAGCGGTATACAAAATACCAACAACAACAATGTTAACAGATATTTTTTAATACTCGCAAATCTTCCAAGCAAACGAGTTGCTGCATTTCCAGCTTTGTGCTCATTTAATTTGGCAACATCCATTGGATTAAAAATTATTCTTCATTTTTCCTTTGCTTTTGTTCTTGTGATGTACTACTAGACATGCTTACATCATTACATTCCGCTTTTCCTTAATTACACTTTGTTTTTGAGTGCGAGCGCCAACCAAACGCACCAGAAAGCCTGCAGTTTGTCCGTTGAGGCAGCCCAGTAAACGAGTTGTTGGGTATATAGTTGGTAATGGTGAATAGGAAATAACTAAATATAGAGAATGATAAAGTTAAAGCTGATATTAGGGAGGAGCAAATGCTGCGACATTTCGAAAAATTACAATAAAGAAGAGAAAAGGCTAAAAGAAGTTGAGAGAAGAGAAAAAAAGACAATAAAAGATAAGATAAAATAAAATAAAATAAGAGAAGAGAGGAGAAGAGAGGGGAAGAGAAGAGAGGAGAAGATAAGATAAGATAAGAGAAGAGAAGAGAAGAGAAGAGAAGAGAAGAGAAGAGAAGAGAAAGAAGAGAAAGAAAAAGAGAAGAGAAGAGAAGAGAAGAGAAGAGAAGAGAAAAGAAGAGAAGATAAGATAAAATAAAATAAAATAAGAGAAGAGAGGAGAAGAGAAGAGAAGAGAAGAGAAGAGAAGAGAAGAGAAGAGAAAGAAAAAAGAGAAGAGAAGAGAAGAGAAGAGAAGAGAAGAGAAGAGAAGAGAAGAGAAAAGAAGAGAAGAGAAAGAAGAAAAAGAGAAGAGAAGAGAAGAGAAGAGAAGAGAAGAGAAGAGAAGAGAAGAGAAGAGAAGAGAAGAGAAAAGAAGAGAAGAGAAGAGAAGAGAAGAGAAAAAGAAGAGAAGAGAAGAGAAAAAGAAGAGAAGAGAAAAGAAGAGAAAAGAAGAGAAGAGAAGAGAAGAGAAGAGAAGAGAAGAGAAGAGAAGAGAAGAGAAGAGGGAAAAGAAAGAGAAAGAGAAGAGAAGAGAAAAGAAGAGAAGAGAAGAGAAGAGAAAAGAAGAGAAGAGAAAAGAAGAGAAGAGAAGAGAAGAGAAAAGAAGAGAAGAGAAGAGAAGAGAAGAGAAGAGAAACAATTTTCTAGCATTGACATTCTGCTTCTTATAGGAAACTTGGATCGGTTCTGAACAAATCTTGAATACTCACCACAACAAACCGTAAAATGAGATAAAGGTTTTGTTGAAAACATTAAAAGGGTAAGTTTTTTAAAGATTCCCCTCACGAAAATTAGTTATCAAGTGCGATACAATGAGAGCCGAGGATTGAGAGCTGTTAGTTTTCCACCAGAAGGAGAACAAATGATTAACAGTCGTAAAGACAGTCGGAGAGTGACATACAAAAAGAGAGCCGAAGTTAGTGATCAAGTGCCAAACAATGAGAGCCGAGGATTGAGAGCCGTTAGTTTTTAACCAGAATGAGAAACAAGTGATTAACAGTCGTAAGGACAGTCGGAAAGTGAGAGCAGAAAGAGAGCTGGGTAGTTTGACCCAATGTGTACCGAGTGGTCAAATCCACTGATGGATCTCGAGAGTGATAACCTAGAAATAACGTGAACCGAGTAGTCAAATCGACTGATGGATCCCGAGAGTGATAACCAATGAAAAAGTTTGAGAAAGGAATCCAAAAAGAGAGCTGCAAAGTGCTGTTTAAAAGTCTAATTAAGGACGGTAGTGAGAGAACTTTAGAAACCGACAGCAACCATTTAAAACCCTTAAAATATATACAGATATTGCCCCTTTTTCGTACCAAACACACCCTAATGAATTTACATGCAACGAACCAAGCAACAAAGCAGCTCGCAATTATGGCAAAATGTTGCCGGGAACACTCAAGGAGCGTAATACTCGTATTACCGCCGCACAACACAGTCCTCGAGCTACAATAGCGGGTGTGTGCATATGCAACGGCAAAGGAAACACATGGCAGCATTCAAATTCGTAGCATACAATATTATTTACTGTAAAATTAAAATCCTTTAACAAATTTGGGTGCTTGCCACTGCATTCAAATGCATACATATGTATGTATTTATTTATACGCGCATGATTACTCACATACAGATGTTGAACTCGCATGGGGTGAAATAACTGCATGTGTCTGTGTGCTGCTGCTTGGAAATTTGTGGCCAAAAACCCACCAAGGCCACAAAAATTTGCATGGCGCGCAATTTCAAGTTGTAAATGTATGCATGCATTGTTGTTGTTAGTTAAAATACACTGTCATTTGTTAAACACCGTAGTTTTGCCATGCTTGATGTTGCCGTCATTTATTATTTTGTTGTTGCGCTAGTTGCTAGTTGCTAGTTGCTCGGCTGCTAACTGCTGAGTGGGTTATTTTTGTGACTTTTTCCCTATTGTTGTCGCCCCAGCTTGGTGTTGTTGTTTTTGTTGCTTTTATTGTGCACACTTTAATTTTCTAATTATTATATTTGTTTCGGTGCGCCACACACACCGCTTGCGCATTGTTCCTTTCCGGGGGGTTGCACCACAGCCGCTCGCCTCTTGACCTTACTGATTGCTTCGACTTGCTTTATTTGCTTTTACTTTGTTTTACTGTTATTTTTTGCCATTTCATTTAACTTTTTTTAACACTTTCTGTTCTACTTTTCGTACTTTTGATTTTAATTTTGCTTTAACTTTATTTATTTACTTTGGAAAACCGTCGGGTTGAATATAAGCAAATAAACGGTTGACGCTTATTTTTGTTCGAGTATGGGACAGAGACCAAAAACATTTAAATTTGTATTTTAAAAAATATACCCTGTTGTGTTGTGAAATGGTAGCTGAAAAGGAAAACTTGGAGGCAAACTTCCCAGCCAAGGTTTGCAAATAGTTTCAAACGGTCTTGCCACAAGAGACCGAGCATTATTTAGAAAGGTAGTAGCATTGATCCAAAATTGTTGGATCTGTCTTGGAAAATATTTTATGTTGCCCTTTGGGGCAAACCCAAAAAACCCCTTTAAAAATGCATCACCTTATATATCGACGAAGCGTTTTGGGGTCACCCAAATTTATTAACACTGGGGATAAATTCCAGCAACTTAGCTGGGTTTAAAAGAAAAAATTTCAATCTCAGCCTGGCAAACGCCGGCCAATAGAGAATAAAATGACAAGATGATTCAACCTCGCCTTCCTCCATACAGCTTTAGCAAAAAGTTTGGAAAAAAAAAACACCCGGGAAAGGGCTTGCTTCAAAACCCAAAAAGGGCGGTATTGGCTTTGCAAAAATTTTTCCCGACAATATCGCTGTGACCGGGCACCTTTACGAGTATAATGTGGAAAACGCTTAAAGTTGCTGCTAATGAGGACATACACTCTTTGAATAGTTTTGAGCCCACAGTCAGCGAGCTTAAAACCAGTATAGCCACTCTTGTGTTAAAGTGAATGCACAACTCCTTGCATTTCGTTCATCCACCTCTACCGTAATGACAGCCACCTGCGCTTGAAAGAAGATACAGTGGTCTGGTATTTAGCCTCAAACTATAGTTGACGATGAAGAGCTTCCGACAGATGACTTCCACTCTTACCCCTCTTAAGGTCGATCCTTTCGTGGAAAAGCTCATTGCACCTCTTCTAGAATGACTTTGCACTATTCATTAATCTTTTGTTGGTGTTGGAATATAGAGAAGGAAATGACGTACCGTAATGCGGTAGGTCTAGATTATAAGCAATGAAATCGAAGTAGTGGAGAATTTCAATTTGTCCATCTCATAGCCAACTTTTATAAGTCTAATAGCAGTTATCATCGAAAAGCACCTACCAAACAGGAACCAGGGGAAAACAAATTTGGCTTAACTACGATTTCAAAGACTGAGAACACTACTTTTGGAGAGAAGCAACATATTTTCACAATTGCTCCGCTACACCAATATAACACATGTTCTACGAATGATAAGCCCCAAGTACTTCACCCTATGCACTGGTCGAAGCATAAAGCCTCCCAACAATCGTAAAGAACAACAGAGATTTTGTAACTCAGTTTTATTTGGATTCCATTTATATCTACCCAGTTACCAGATTTAGATAACCTTGTGTGAGAACGTAAATACGTGATTAGGACTAACATCTTCAACAGAGTCTATGGAGACTAGGAATTTCAAAAGCAAAATGGGTTGAATCGGGTCAATACTTCCCTTTTTCCAACGGACTATCGAAAATGACGTTGCAATGGCTGAGTTTAGAATATTTTCTTTTGAAACTTTATAAAATCCTTGTAAAATATGTATCTTTGGATTAATAGAAAGCTTCAATAAAATATTGAAAACATAAAATTTTTACTCGAGGAAACCCATGGAACACTTAATTAAACTTTTTTTAATATTCTAAAAATTATCTGTTAAGCTGACGTAATCTAGTTTCAGTTAGCCTCATCATATGTTCTCTATTTATACTATATAATTACTAATTAACAATAATCAAGTTGGAGTCAATTACTGCTGTTCGCATCGGGTCTAAATCATTCAATTAACGAAATATTTTATTGTTTCATCACATAACGCAGTTGTTGTATTCATAGCCATAATATTAATGCAAAGCCACTTATTTTCTTATTATCTTGTGTCCAACTACCTTATTCAGGCAATATTACTGCTCTCCTATCAACTACCAGCATTCCCCCCCAACTATTCACTGACACCTCACACATAGCACTAATTCCATTTCAAAAGCCACTTGCAACAGGGCAAAACTTCACGTGCCGTGCCGGTGGCAAAATTAAGCCTATGAACAGTATCAGTTTCCAGTTTCGTAAATCCTTTAACGCACTGAAATTTGTCCTCAACAACACTACCTGCTACATAGTTACGCTATTCCTTCGCACTAGCATACCCTTTGTTGCACAATTTTACCAATACCACTACAACAGCGCAATGAAAAGTCTTGCAACTCGGCTAAGCCTTTGTTTGGAACTTGAGTAACGGACAGACAACAAAGTTAACGGTTACGTTGCAGGTGTGTATAAATATAAGTGTGTCTGTGCAGCTAACTGTACGCTAAGCCGCTTTGTTGCAACTTGCTGTGCTGCGTTGCCGCTGTGCAAATGTATACTTGGCTCTAAGCTGACTACTTCCTCGCCTGATTGGCCTATGCAAAGCAACTGAAGATGTATGTTTATTATGTGTATGCAGCAGTGTTATCACTTGCCACCAAGCAGTCGCAGCAAGTTTGGGGCAAAGTTGGTATTTAGAATTTCACGTTTGGTTCGTCATTGAGTGGCTGGCGCTCACTTGAACTCGCTCACCTTCGAGTGACACTCACATTGCAAGCATTTGCTGTCATACAATACAACGCTTTATTTTTCAGCCGCTGTTGTTGCTGTTTTTGTTTCGGCTTTGTTGTGCTTTGTGTTGCGCCTTAACTTCTCTTCTTTTCTTCTTTTCGATTTGTCTATTTATCTTTCAATGCAAGCGAGTAAACAATTGCGCAACGCTTGTCAGCACAAAACAGTCAATACCGTTACAGCCAGCTTTTGAGCGTGTTGCAGCGGTGTGGCAACGCTGTCACTTAGAAACGGTGTGGTGCAAAGGATACAGTGTTTCTTATTTTTTGTTCATTGCTTTGTTCTCGGCCAACAACTGAGTTGCAATACAAATTTAGACTCTATAATCCAATCAATGTGACTTTGGTTGACAGCCGAGATTCTGTTGCATAAACACGCACACGTATATAAAACGTGAAGTGGCTGATATTGCTGGTAGCGCATAACTTTGTGGGAGTTCTCTGCAAATCATGAATCAAATAACGCCTCGTTACGCTGCACTTTGTGTGTGGCAGTAAAAGTAGCAAAAGTTTTTGTGGCTGAGCTTTATAGCTTTTGGAGCAAGATAGCTACTGCTTCGAGGGAACTTCATACAAAGTTTGAGTGGCATGTAAATTCATATGGAGGCGTACACGCCCCTTTGCTTATGCAATTCTCGGCATACTCTCACTCGTGATGTGAGTTATAAATTTAATACAAGCGCTTGCAATCATATGCACACATAAATATTTGTAACAAAAAAAAAAGTGTGCAAAAGTTATGCTGCGCAATTTTTCGTCCGATTTTTACTCGATTGCAATCTTTAAGCAGTTTTTTGCGTTAAGCAAATTTTTATCAACACATATTATGAGGGTACCTATGTATATATATTTTTTAGTTATAACTTGCCTCTTCTACAAATCTAAAAAGGTCAAAAATACTGCAATTATTTTCATACTCAGTAAAAAATCAAAATTAACTGTTAAACTCTTTAGAATGTTTTATGGCATTGTATGACTAGCCCTGACTCCTCTCTACTGCTCCTAAACTAACAATCCATCTTGCCTTTGGTGTGTGACTTCGATATATTTTGATTGCGCACCTAAATGTAGGCAGTACCCCTTATATACACTTCTCTTAACTTAACAATCAAAGATCTTGCCTTAAAAATTGGTGTGCGACTTCGATATAGTTTAAACGAGCGTCAAAAAGTAGGCAACATCCATTATCTTAACTGCTCCTAAATTATCAAGCCAGGTACAAAAAATCCATTAACTACACTTTTTTCTAAACTAAAAACCTGTCTTGACAAATTGGTGTGCGACTTAGCTAGACTTTAATTGAGCGCCTAAATGTAGTTAATATCTTTGTTTTGATGTTTAACAACAGTCATATGCGAATCATAAAAAGCTGACAGCTACCATAAAAACTCCCCACACCCAGCAAAACTTTTAATTAATTAATTTATATTATGTACTATCGGTGTTAATTTTATAACACAAGGTCTGTCGCAAAAGAAACAGGAAACAACTAAAAATTAATATTTTTCAAAAATTATATTTTGTTATTCAAAGTAGTTTCCTTGAGCTTCGATACAGCGTTAAGCCCGGTCAATTAGAATTTCAAATGAGTATTTAAGGTCATTTTTTGGAATGCTATTGAGAATATCGGTCGTCGCCTTTTGGACAGCTGAAATGTCCTGAAATTGTGTACTTTCATGGGCAAATGAAGTTTTCCAAATAGGCAAAAATCACAGGGTGTCAGATCAGGTGAGTAGGGGAGTGATTAATGGTTTGGTTTATGGAATTTTTTGTCAAAAAATCAGTGACAAGCGTCGACCGATGACGCGGCGCATTATCGTGCAACAGGCGCCAGGCCCTGCCTCACGGTATTGTGGTCGAGCACGACGAATGCGTGACAAAAGACGCTTCATAACACCAAGGTAAAACACAGCATTAATCGTTTGGCCAGATGGGACGGAATCATAAAAACAAATCAGCATTGTCTTTATTTTTGACTTCTGAAGACGACTTTTTTCGATGACTTCTGATCGTCAGAGGTGCCCTCGACCTTCTTGGAATCGCTTAAACACATTACTGGGGGTAGGCACTGATCACCATAAACTTGTTTCATCATTTGAAATGTTTCAGTAAACGTTTTCCCAAGTTTAAAACAAAAATTAATATTTGCTCTTTGTTCAAAATGCATTTTACGATCGATGACCAAAAGCTGCTGTCACTTTTTGATCGATAACATCGATTGTAGTTATCCAATTGTATTAAAATTTTTACGAAATGTCAACAAGAGATCAAACTTTTTATTTCATATACCCACCAATAGGTGGCGCCACCAGAAACAGTTATACTTTAAAAGTTCTGTTTCTTTTGCGACAGATCTTGTATGAAGAAATAATTCCATTTAGAAGCACGGAAAGAAAGAATATTACTATAAAATGCAAGGGTTTTGAACTCTTTATCATAGTCGTGCCATAAAACTTTCAAATGTTAGTCAAATAGCAGTTTTTAGTACGAAATCAGATTAATTTATCAGATATTCGTTTAGCGTTTTCGCTGCGTCAAAATTAATGGCAGTTCTAGTCATACAAAGGCAGTTCTCATTTCATGATGATAGAATTTAGAGACATAGAACTGGCATTATTTTCCAAATTCTGAATTTCGTTAAAATGCCATTAAGGATGTTTTAGGTGACTTTATAACTTAAGAGGCAAGATCAGAGGTAAAAAGATGCGTTTTTGTGAACTATTTTTTAAAGGCCTTTTATATATAAAACAACGTGCATTTATAGAATTTAATGTACGTCAAAAATTAGGGAGTAAACTGAAAAATTTTGGATTTTCTTGATCCCTTAGCCGATCTCCTAAAGGAGACAAGCTGTCAGGCGATGAAGTTGCTTTTCTGCTTAAAATTATATCAAATACAGAAGCCTACCAACAAATGACTACTAAAAAATGGTCATTATCTGTACGAAGGACTAGTTAAAATTGTGAGAGATTTCCCTTTAATAGAAAGTATTGTGTCAGCAGCATAAAAGAGTGAAATTAGTATCAAACAGTAATGAAAGAATAAACTCGAATGTATCCTAACATTTCATACTCTTGCACCTTGCCGGTATCAAAGCCAGTTAAATACCGTCAGGTGCATACGGTTTATAAGTTATAAGGGGTGTTAGGTGAGGTTTCATCAGATTTTAAACATTTTAAACAAAATGATGCATCGTTATTAAAAGGCACGCTCTCTCACTTTTATTAATGTAAAACACATATTGCCCGATATTTGCGGTATATAGTCAACCTGAAGTTTTAAAATCTTTGTATTAGATATAAAGAGCTAAGGGAAGTATTGACCCAACTCAAACCAATTGTAAGGTGCTGGCATACTATTAAGGAAAGGATTTTCTCCGATGATATATTTATCTCATAGATTGAACGTCATTTTCCATATAAAGTTTGCAATTGGAAGCTTGGTCCACATATTCGGTATCTCACGACTTGAGTAGTTTCGGAGCGATTTGAACACTTTTTGGTTACAAAGTGGTATAGTTTCAGCATACGATTCGATCACAGTTTTATCCCGATACTTTAGTGCTTAATTTGCACTTTGGTGAAGGATTCAGTTAGACTTTAAAACTGGGAAGTTGGCGTAGTGATAGTCCGATTTCGTTTGTTTCTGAAACATAGAAATGTCAAGGTAACATTATATACCGAATTTGGTCAATAATACTCAAATAGATCCTAAGATAGTACTTTCCACTGAAATGTGGGTAAGTGAGACGAAGTGTCAAGCCCATCGTTTTTTTTTCACCTGGACTACTATGACGTCCTCATGCATCATGAAAGGTGTAAAATTTCATGCTACTAGACTATTTAAAATAACTGTTATATGTGTACTTAGTGCTCAGTTCTTTTCGGTTAAGGAATTACATGGGTTTATAGGTTTCAAAAATCACTTATTACCTTTTTTAAATTCTACAATACCTCTAGAATATTTTCAAGTTGATCCGAGTAATAGAATGGGAGATATAGCCTTAGAACTTGTGTTCTCGAGGCTAGCTGAGCTAAGTGCGCCTTCTTTAAATACGTTTTCCTCGATACCGGGTCGGTTGGCAAGATTTCTCGAGAACTACTCAACCGACCTACATGAAATTTTACACAAGTCTTTGAGATATAATTCTTGGATTTTTTCGATTACGATTCTAAGTTAAGATTTTGACAAAATCACGTGCTTTTACACTTTAGATGATCTTAAAGAAGTTATCCTTCCAACGCAGAGCCAGGAAACCCATCTAACCCCATTCCAGCAGTGAGTACAGTTAAAATTATTCCTCAATGTTTGTGGCATAGCAACTGAACAAAAATTGTGAAAGCAAAGCAGGCAAGATCCTTAAATCTAATTATGCAGAAGAATCCCATAGCTTTACACCAACAATTCCTAATTAAATGCAATACTTTTGCCTCGATATGAGTGTAGACTTTTTATAGTCACTATATACAACACATAAGCACACAGCAAGTATATACATATAAATTACGATATTTACTTAAGTCTCCGGCTTGCAGCGCAACTGTCAACATTCACCTACATTTCCGCATTTTAATTTCCTTTCGAGGCGTTGCATTTGAGGCCTGACATTTTGCACACCATGCAACAGGCGTGCTAAAGAGATTGCAAAGGATTTTGCAAGAAATGAGACTGCATAATGCGAGCTGTCACGTTGACGTATAATAGCAAGGAACCGGCGTAGCGGTGACGTATTTCTTACACTACGAAATGCAAAGCAAAATCGGGGGAGTGAGTGAAGGCTAGCAGTTGATTGCGGTGCGAAGAGTCTGTCATGCAGCAGGGGAATGCGACGTTTTCATTACAAATGAGTGCATGTAAATACAATTTTAATGCAGTGCGGCGGATGATTGATGGACCAACGGACTGACGTGCTGACTCACAGGCATTGGTGACCTAAAACGTAACATGCTTATGGAAATTCGAGGAGCAATTTTAATAGTGAAGTAAGCACAGATGTTGCACAGTTGTTGCATGAATATTAATATTTATTGCGTATTAATTTTTATTAGTATTATTTTGGAAAATTTTATAATTTTAAATTATTGTTTTTTAATTTTTTTTTTTATTTTATTTTTTTTTTATATTTTTTTATATTTTTTTATATTTTTTTTTTATTTTTTTTTTTAAATATTTTTTTTTAATATTTTTTTTTTTTTTAGTTTTATTATTATATTTGATTTTACACCCATTTATTTCACACTTCAACCTACAGCCGGCACATAAATTTCGATTTGCAATTTTTATCAGCTCAACTAGCTACGTAACGAAATAACACTATAAGAAAAATTACTGTTGCATGCCACAAAAGCTAACTGGAGTAATTTGCCAAGTGTGCTGAAAAAAAAAAATAAAAATAAAAAACCCAAAAATTGTCACTTTGCGCCACCTGTATGCACTAATATATTTGTGGCAAGCATTTTCTTGCACATAAGCACTACGCTTGCAACTCTATCTACAGTATTGTGGCATGTGGCATGTGGCATATTGCCTTTTGCTCGCTTTACTCGCCTTGCTGTGCGTTCGGCGGCGCCGTTGTGTTGCCCTGTGCATCCCAAATGCAATCAACCAAATGGATGACAATGCAAAACTTATAGCCAAAGCACAAAATACCCCAAAACAGATAAGACAACGCTGGGCTGGAAAAATTGCTTGCCAAAAAGGTAAAGAAAGTCCAAATACAACGAAGAATGCTGCAAAAATTCTACTTTCGTAAGATACATGCAATTATTTATGTGTTGCTGTGCATATGGTAATCTGTCGTGTACATATAAGTGTGTATGCTGTAGCATGCAGAATTTGCCAACAAGTTTGCCGTCTGTGGCGCAAGCCAAACGCACATGTTATATTAGCTGGTTTTGTACCAAGAGACCGCTGCCACAGCACATGCGTGTGTTATCTCGAAATTCAGCAGCAGCCGCAGTGCAGTGCTGAGACATTGAGGCGGATAAAAAAATTAAAAAATAAAATAAAATAAAATATATGTAAAACAAAAACATATTTGGATATTTTCACACCACCTGAGATTTAGTGGAAATCCAGCAAATATTTTCAATAAAAACCACAAGACATATTAAAGGTTTATAGTACACTAGAGCCTCAAACGTAAATTATATTAAGGGTTTTTCCTAGTTTATATGTATAATCAAATATTTTCGAAAATTCACAGTTGAAAAAACAAGATGGATCTAGAGATGGTTAACTATAATTGCAGGGCTCATACACATGATCTGAAAGTTAGAACAGAAGTTTCTCAATTTCCAGCTGTGAAATCCAATACCAAATCTTATACTATATACGAGTATAAAACGAACACAGATTACAGTCTGTCAAGTAAGAGCGTGGTCGACTTTACCGGCAGTTAATGAAAGATTTCGGTCTAATTCCTTCGCGAGCCGTTAGAGGGAAGCTTTGTCCTTGATGCTTTGTCAACAAAGGTTCAGTTGTCGTTGATCTTTTGAAAGAGAATCACGTTAAACGACATGAGTGCTAAGTACGCGTCACGCTACGAAGCTGTGTTCCTTTGCATCCACCCGAAAGGCCCCAAAATGTCGCAATTTGGGGCTGCTAAATATATGAGAAAGTCGAAGGCATTTGTGCAGAAGTGGATACAGCGATACAATATGATACTAGCTAAAAATATCGTTGATTTACCAGAATGTGGTTCGATAGGAAAACTGAACAAAAAAGTTGAAAAAAGAAAGCACTTCAAAGATATTATGTTTGTCAGAAAATGATACAAGAACTATAATTTTGACAATAATTTTGGTTTCCTAAGCCATTCTAAAGTATAAATTTTCCACAAAAAAAAAATTTTTCTGGGAAGCCACTATTTATTCAATAAAAAAATTTTTACTAGTCCATATAAATAAAAGTTATTTGCAGTTCGTTAGTGTCGCTAAAACTCAAGAAAGGCTAAAGCGATTTGTCTAATTTGGTCTTGAATTATTTGTGGAAGACCAGAGAAAGTGTAAAGAGGTGTATAAATATAAAAATATTCGGATGCTTCTGCCTTTTGATGTAGCCTCCATCGTTCAAAAATCATATTGAACGAATAAATTCTTAGAATTTTTTTATCTTTCTAACTACATATTTATTCCTAGGAGGTTAAAAATTAACTTAATTTTAGCTAGCTTTAATTTTTCCGTTGTTAAAAAATTATTTTGAATGAATAGTTTCAATTATGTAGATTCTTAAATCTTAAGTTTTGCACAAATTAAATTTCTGAATGAACCATATTATTTGTGATTTGACAATCATCAGATACGTCGCGTGTTTGGACATCGTCCTCTTTTTTTTTTGGGTTCTTGGATTTAACATAATGTTAGCAGAAAAAAATCCCTCAGATATCTTTTCTCTACAGATTTTTTCCCCTTCCAGATACATTTTTCAAAATTAATCGTCGTCAAATGAATTCCGAAAACATACTTTTTTTTACATTTAAAAGGCGTATTCAAAAAATCGAAAAATAAACGTGATTTTATGTGGCACTCGAAGTGTAACCAACTTCCAACCGTTCGCGCAGCTGTTGCACTGGAATCAGCTGTTTATAAATTTGCTGAATGACAGCTCGGAATATTGTTCACAAGTGTACAAAATCGTTTTGCCAAAAGTGAACGCAAAAAAGTGATCAGCGATGGAATTCTATTCAAACGTAGTAGTGTGATTACTTTATATTTAGCTGGAAAATCACATCGTGAGCTCAAACACCTTAATGTGAATAAAGTTTTTGTCTATCGCACCACCACTCGTTACAATGATACTGGTAGAATCGCAAAACGCCATGGAGGTGGTCATCAAAAGACTGCAATGTCACGTGAGATGGTTCGGAAAGTGAAGAAGCGACTTGAGAGAACTCCACGACGAAGTGCCAATCAAATGGCTAAAGAACTGAAAATATCCGACCGCAGCATACGACGCATATTGAAAAAGAAGCTCAAGATCAAGCCTTACAAATTCCAAATGACCCATGATCTCACACGGAAGCAGCAACAAGTAAGACTTGAGAGAGCGAAGCAGTTGCTTCGCTTGGCCGAAAGCGGTCAAATTCCGAACAATGTGTTTTCTGACGAAAAAATTTTTCCGATTGAGCAATTCGTAAACACTCAAAACGATAGGGTTTACTTGACCGACCGTTCATACGAGAATGCGACATATTATCGGGAAGGTGTTCTGGAGGCTGCTTCGAAGCCGTCGGCAAACAAACATTTCGGTCGCAAACCATGGACGTTTCAACAAGACTCAGCACCGTCTCACAAAGCGCGAGTGAACCAAGAATGGCTGAAAAACAACTTTCCGAACTTCGGTACAACCACACAATGGGAATCCAATGGATTATTCTCTCTGAACCATTTTGGAGAGCAAGATCCGAAGTAAAAAATACACCAGTCTCGAGATGCTGAAGAAAGCCATTGTCCGTGAGTGGGCCAAAATACCGGCAAGTCACATTCGGGTAGCTTGCGATTCGTTTTTGACCGTCTCAAGGCCATGGTTAATTCAAAAGGTGATAATATCTAGCAAAAGTGAATTGGAACTGATTTTATGATTATTTTCACACATTTTTCCAAACCGAATTTATGGCTGTTTTAATTCGAGTGTCGGACTTTGTAAATTTTTAAGAAATCTAGCAGGCCTATTGATATTAACGTAGTGTTATTATGTTACGCTCCATATTTGCCGAAATCGGTCCATAACTCCTTCAGTACACAAAAAAGAGGATAGACTACTTTCGGTTGCTTCATTTTGTTTGATACATATATGCGCTGCGATTTTAATTTTCCAAGAGACCACTTTAAATCATTTATCTTTCTATTTTTTTCATACTCTTGTTTTTACCATGCAACACAAATGATAAAACACAAGCCACAATGACTAATTTAAGTTGCAAACGAAATTTTGTGTACCACAAATTGCAGCAACAATCAAACTTATATTATAATAATCAAGTAGAATAGACACGCAAGCATTGCAGTAGTAATAACAACAATAGCTGCTTCCGCTTGCAGGATATACGCATGAATTACGCAACAAATTATTTATGCATCCGATACAATAATTCGACTTGATTACAATGCAAACGCGGGCAAACGCAGCAGCTGTTTGCTGCAGCAGCCGAATGTGCTAATCAAGTTGCAACAACAAATATGACACCAAACTAAAACAAAAACAACAACAACTTTGAATTACAACGTAATATATCAAATGAAGTTGGCTACCTGCTTACACAGCCTTTACAGGGCATTCGCTATGCAGTATGAAGGTTGTTGTAAACATTGTTGTTGTTGTAGACATTTATTAATGCAATGCCACGGCGTGAAGAGTGCACTCGGCGAAGTGTGAAATAATTTTCCTTTATTCGAATTATAGACTCGTTGTAATAGTTCGGAAAGTGTGGATAAAGTCATGCAAGTTGAGACTGAAATTTACAGTTGTGCGCACAACAACAAAGCGCACAATGCGCATAATGATAATGAGTTTAATGAGAGCGCAGCCGACACGGTGCTGGTTGTTGTTGGGCAAAATTGATTGATATGCGTAAATGCAGATAATTCATGCAAATTACGAATGTCAGGTATTATGGCTTTGAGCGGCTGAGTGTGTGTGTGTGTTTGGCAGCGAAAAGCCACAGCATGCAAGTTTGTGTGTGTCTACATGCATTTATGTACACATGCTTATATATACATTTTGCGTGGCAGCAACAGCTTAAATGTGCGACGGCATACATGGCGTATACGTAACCTGAAATGGCAAACTTGGCTGGCATTTAACGAGGCATTGCAATGCAACGCTTGTTTTGCGGCATACAACAATTGTGATCGCCTTTTTGCTGTTAGTGGCATGAGGCATGACAGCGCTGGCTTTTATTTTTATTGCTTGCCATACAAATATTCCATCAATTCCATTTATTGAACGCAAACATTTTGCACAGCCATCACCTCTCCTGCTGCTGGTTGCTGTTGTTTTGCTGCTGTTGCGCTTTGTAGCCACTGCGACAATAGAGGGCATTGTTGTGCGTTGTTGACAACACAAAATGTGCTGTTGTTATTGTTGTTTTTGCTGAAAATTGTAGTGTATTTGCACAAAATTACACCCACACACTAATACAAATATATAAATACAAATATATACAAGTATACATACACACAGGCGTACATATTAAGCAATAGTTAAAAATACACAAACACACACACACACATGTGCAAATATGCAAATGTATGCGGTCGTAGCAATTTGTATTGTACAATTTGTGGCTTCGACAATTCTCAATAAATATTTATGCCAATTGTAAATGCCCACGCATACACCTACACACACACACTCTTGCCGACACTTATATAATATGTATGTGTATTCAATATCATTTATGCAGGCATTATTTAACAGAGCACCACATGCAAATTCTATGGTTTATTTGTGCTTGCAGCTCAAGCCACTCAATGTCCATACCTGGTTTGTGGCACGCACTCGCCTACCAAGACTATGAGTACTCGTAACGGTATAATTCTATAAAATATCAACCATGTAAACAGCAAGTATTGAATAAATTCGGATAAATAAAATATTTCAATATTTATTTATTTTGAAAATATTTATTTTGCAGTCACTTGAGTGTAATTTTTGAGTAGCTGCCGAGCGTTTTGCACAATCTATTGCAAATATTATTCGATAAACCCAATTTGTAGAGTTTTCCTCTGATTTATTGTACACTCGCAACATGTTGCTACAGAGTATAATGGTATTGTTCAACTAATGGTTATATGTATCATCTAAAACTAATAGAGATAGATATAGCGTTATGTATATATAAATGATTAGCATGAAGAAAGGAGTTGAAATTCCAGTGATTGTTTGTCTGTCCGTCCGTCCATCCGTGCAAGCTGTAACTTGAGTAAAAAATGATATATGTAATGAAACTTTGTATGCAAATTCCTTAGTAACTAAAAACGACGAAATCGTAGATAGACATAATCAGACAGCTGCCACGCCCACAAAACGCCACCAACTGAAAGCCAATAAACTGCCATAACTAAGCATCCAAATAACGTGTAGAACTCTGATTTTGCACTAAGGATCGCAGTGGCTTGGGGTACCTGTGGGCTAAAAAGTTAAAAAATTTGACGTAGACCCGTCTTCTTATATTGGGTAGTCAAAAAAGTCTTTTTGTATTTCTAAGTAAACTTCAACTTATTTTTTTTTTTCATATTTATAATGACTTTAACGAACCAAATATGTACCATTTTGGTCGTCCAATTTTTGCCATTTTTCCGCTAGAGACATTATTCCAAACTTTTCTGGTTTCTCGGCAAAAAAACTGCGACAATTACTTTTCACAGGCTTCTCTTGAAGCCAACTTTACTCCAATAAAGGAGCTCTGCATTGACCGAAAGAAATGATAGTCCCTTGGTACAAGGTTAGGGCTATATGGTGGTTCCATAAAAATTTCCCAGCCAAGCTTTCACAGTGTTTACAGAGTCATCAAAGTTGTGTGTGGTCTAGCGTTGTCCTGATAAAAGACGAAGCCTTTCCTCTTGGTCAATACCGACGTTTTTTTCAATTGCTTGCTTCCATCTCATCAGTTGTTGACAGTAAATTGTGGAATCAATCGTTCGACTAAGCTGGAGCAGCTCATAGTGAATGATTCCTTTTCAATCCCACCAAACACTCAGCATAACCTTTCGAGGGCTCAATCCTTGCTTTGCGATCATTTGTTGAGCTTCACCACGCTTGGACCATAATCTTTTTCACACATTATTGTCGTATTTGATTCACTTTTCGTCTTCTGTTACCATTAATTTCAGGAATGATGCGATTTCATTTCGTTTTAGCAACGTATAGCAGATCCATTAAATTTTTCAGAGACAATTCAAGTAGAGCCCAAAAATCTAACTTCTTTTTGTAGCCAGCCTTTCTTAAATGGTTCAAAACAATTTGATGATGAATGTTAAGTTCCTTAGCAATATCATGGCTGCTTATGTGACGATCTTGGTCAAACTTTTCCATAATTTCATTGACTCTTTCAAAGATAGGTCGAACAGAGCGAGTTGTAACTTTCACATCGGAATTTCCAGAACAGAGGCGATCCAACCATTGCTGCGCTACACGAACTGATACAGCATCGTCTCCGTAAACTTCACAAATTTCATTGACGGCCTGCGTGGCGTTCTTCTTTTTTTATATAAAAAATTTTTATATAAAAAAAAATTAAAATATAGTGAATTTCTTAATTATTTTCACTCATTTTTGAAACGCTTTACCTTTTTTTCAACTTCCCAGAATTTATTTCTTTTTTGTTAAATGAAGCTTAAAATCTTATCTTTCCAACACTATCTAGTATGACACAATGTGATTGGTAGCACTGGCGATATACGACTGCAACGACATCTATTGACAAAATACGAAAAGACTTTTTCGTCTACTCAATTGTTAATAGATAAAATCGCGTCGATACTGCCCGAAATTCCACATACTACACATAGTTCACATCATTGTTTAAGTCTTATATAGTATATGTATGTATATAGAAAATTGCTTAAATTTCCATCCTCTGGTTCACATTTTACTCCTTAAAGTATTTCCCTGCCTTTGAATCTTGCGAGCTGCACGAGTATAAAATGTTCCTTTACATCCAAACATAGCCCTTCCTTACTTGTTTTTATATTATTATTTTGCTTTCTCATATTGAAAGCCACTTTGGTCGAAAATATTTACTACTTTATGGTAGACTTAGCTGCAGCAAGCTCTCTAAATGCTCAAATCGTTTTACAGCAAGCAATTGCTGGCAACAACAGGTGTGGAGTAAGATAAACCACTAACAAAATAGTATAAAAGAAAACGGAAAATAAAAGATTTGTGGCGTTAAAGTAGATTTAAGTTTTTGTTATATTTAGAAGTAAGGAATTTTCCTTTCAATTTTTTAAAGCTGTTATAAGAAAGGGAAAATATCAAAATATTTATTTCATAATTGTTATTGCAGCTCGTTTTACTAGAGCTCTTGTTTGGATTACTGAGAACTGCTTGGGATTTCTTCAAAAGCTTAGATTAATTAATTTATTATATTATTTTATCAATAATTGATAAAACTTAGTGAAAAAATTAGAAGTTTCAGCGATAAAAAAATAAATACAAAATCAAACTACATCAACTGGGAAGCAGTAAAACCAGTCAAGTACAAATTGCTGTACTAATGATGCCGTTGGTCCAATAAGAAAAACAATCAGACAAAGGTTTATTAAATACATAAGAAATTTTATACGAAAAATATTTTCAACTTGAGATTAAGAATTATCAATAGTTTCAGTCACTGTCCCTCCAATATAATATTGTCAAATGTAATAAGATATACTATAGATAGACTAGTAGATCGTCAATTGTGTATATAAATTATACATTTCAGTTTCGTAACCAAGAAACAAATATTAGCAGAACTATAAAAAAGTAATATTTTTGTAATTAAATCATAAGTTTAAAAAAATATTAGAATTTCTCTAAAAACGATGGTTAGCATATACAGCACAGTCTTCCATGCAGCCAGCGTAGTTAGGGCTAATGATAATATTGAAACGCTCTACAAAAACGCAATAAAAAATTATATTATATGTAAACAGCTAGCTGTAAGACTTACGATTTCAATAATTTGAAAAGTTCCAGCAGTCTCCACTTGTCAATATCTGAATATAGAGCCGCGAAAACTATATAACTAGCAGTGTTAACTCACGATAAGAGAGATGAAAATAACCAGGCACTTTCTTCTCCATTGTTCAGCCTTTGCAAGATTGAGGTTAAAACAACTCGGCAGTCATACCTATGGCGAACCCGAGGACATAACCGAATCTTACTTTGGCAAGTTTGAGAGCAGCTCAAAGCGCTTTGTCAACCTTTATACATTTTATAGGAGTTCTTGGTACCACAATGGATTGATATGCAATTGAGATCCGTTTTGAGATCTATCATATCACCTTACCTAACTTAACCCGAGGTAACCCAACTCTAGAAAAAACGCCTCACTACTCATGATTCGAATAGACAGTATATCGAAGCTCAAAAAGTGTTTTCCGCTGAAGAAAATAACCAATCAATTCGAAATCCACGAATAACTAAAACAAGATATTAAAAATAATCCATAATAAGCGCATGAACTGACATTAACTTTTTTAATAGTGGCCGGTCTACTGGCCTACATTTTACTTATCGGTTGCTCTCAGCCGGGAATACACCACAACGATGCAAAACCATTCATAAAGAAGTTTTAAAATCTTCTATCGAAATATAAAAATTTTAAATATAAGAAGTGGAAATTATGTTAGACAAGGAAACGATGATAATGATCGTGTTTAACACTTTGATCGCATATCTATATCCCTCCATATAAAAGCTACTCTAACTATTATCTGGCAGTTACAATCTTTAAGCTCCTGTCAGATCATAAGATATTCCAACTTAAGGAAAACTAGGTGGCAAAAATCAACAGTGCCACAGAGTCACTTTCAACAACAGTATGGAAATTAAATATGAAGGCTACTAACATTTATTTATTTACTTTTAAGAAGAAGTCTTACAACAAAGCTGCGCAGAGGCGGATGCGTATCTTGGCTACAGTAAGATAGTGTGGTCCGTGTCAATGCTAAAACCTCGGAGCGTACGCTTAAATTTAACATATAAAGCGATCGAGAATATCTTAAATTATGATATAGCGCCGGGCATCAATTTATGTCGTGATATTGAACAGACTAATATATCGAATCAACGCAAACATAAGCTTTCAAAAATTGTTTCTTGTTTTTCGAAATATCTATACGGTTCCGAATACGTTAAAACCAATTGTAGAAGCATTTTTGCCACTCTGATTGAATTACCTCCAAAACAGGCATTCTGACCCCATCTACCGTCTCTACAGGTGCCGAAAAATCTTTCCCACTTAGTTTATTCGAAATGCGTTCTGGAATCAACTATGACTTCGAATTTTTCGCCAAAAACATTGGTCTTTGACGAAGCTTAATCGCTATAAATTTAATTAAGTTCATCGATGCACTTTTGCTGGGTTAATTCACGCCAAAAGTTACAAAAACTAATCGTGCGAGAAGTTCTGGACTTAACTACATTCTTTTGACTTTTTTCCAAAATGAATATTTTAAGATTTTAAGTTACTGTAAACAACATAAATAGCGCTCGTGTGTCAAAACGTTTTGGGTATGTATTTCATCAAAAAAGACAAACTTCACGATAAAGATGAGAGTTGACAGGTTGCAGCACTAGGGTAGCCAAATATCGGAATATAAAAGTCAATATACTTAAAGCATGCGTAAGAGTCCCAAAGCGATAGAAAACTTGGCCTTGGGAGTATTAAAAAGGACTTTATTGGAAGGTAGTTGAAATCAGCTCTTCTGAGGAAAATTGTTGTGTTGTAACTTCTAGTGTTAGTGTGCGATATATGAACATCAGGGGCTAAGTTATTTCACCAGCTGGTGAGATGAATAACTGCGTATTACTTGTAAATGAATGTTTTTATGAAAAAATCATTCAGACCTGTTTTGTAGAGTGATAAAATTTGCATTGAAATATTATATTTTAGGTTAATTTGCTTTTGGAGATGAAAATGTGATACTAAAGAACAAAACATCCCATGACAGTAGAAGAGAAAAGTAAAATGATTTGTGAACGGTTTAAGTTTTAAACTGGAATATTTTTCTTAAGGCTTAAAAAAAAGTTAAGAAAACTGGTAAACCTTGCAAACTTGAAAAAAAATGGAATAATCTGCACAATTTTTCAAGTATTCTCCAAACTACTCTTATGATAACTAGGGTAGTAAAAGAATAAAACTGAGGAAACAAATTTAACAAAAAAACAACAACATAAAATAAAGCGAAATAAAATAAAAATAAATACAAATATAAACTGAAAAATAAAAATAAAACAATAATAAAAAGTCCTCTTTAAACAAAAAAGTTTCTGAAATAAAACTTATCGGAGCAAAAGAAATCCTGCTGCAACATTAAAATGTCATAAAATAAAACTACAAGAAAGGATAACTGCAGAACTGAAACAGCTGTTCTGAAGACATCAACGCAGCATCCGCCTGCACCAAGCACAATAACTAAATACGCAACTTTTGCACGCTGCTGCCACTGCCGCTACTGTACTTTTCCAATTTTTATCTGTCAAAAACACATTAAAAACTAAACGCTAACAAAACTTGCCACTTTAATGCGCCGTACAGTCATTTGCTTAAGCATTTCTACAAACGACCTGAGTGCCTTTAAACTGCTTTCAGATAGCCAGCGGTAACACTAACAACAACGACAACAACAAAAACAATGCTAACAGTGCCGGCATAAGCTATCTGACCTAAGCGCAACGCATTGCATGCAACTTGCTGGAAGCAGACCGGCATTAGCTGCAACGCCAAAAAGTATGCAACAGAAAACTAGCACTCCAGTATGTGCAACTGTGTGCGTTCGGCCAACTCGTTGGAAAGTAGCAAAGCAAAAGTTTCCACTAACTTCTTGTAGCCGGTAATGAAGTGGATGAGCGTGTCCAGCTCATTTCAGCAAATTGTCAGCCACAGCTTGGCGCTTATCTGTGCGCTGCCGGCTGTTTACCGTTAGCGTTGACTGGTGTTAAGCCTGCTCAGGCGAGAGGACATTTGCCGCTATTGCCCGAAAACATATTTAACTGTTTGCATATAGCAAACTAGAATATTAATAAACTCGTGCGAAGATAGAAATTTAATTTTTCTTGCAATTTAACTGTTTATGACACACAGATACAGAATATGTATGTATATATATAGATATGTATGAAAAAAGCGTGTATGTATAAGTATATATTCCATTATGTATACAGCTAAATCTGCTCGTGCAAAATCAACACAGCTGCCACTTCTCTTCTCCGGCAGTCAACTTAACTTAGCAGGTAAGTTCTTAAGTTGATTTAAACTTCCGCCATTGCTATTGTTTTCAACTTGTCTCTTTGCACTTTAGCGGAAAATTTCGCTTGACTAGTTTAATTGAAAAAGAAAATGCTTTGTTATGCTGTGTCTCAGTTGGTTTTCTCGAATGCTCGCAGCGTTTTGAGAGAAATGACCAATCGCACTTTAGCTGTGTTATTATTATAAGCTCAAAGAAGACGTGAAGAATACTGCGAAAACTGGCGAAAACAAGCAAAGCGAATACATATAATTTCCTTGTATTTATAAATTTTTCCTTCATGGCTTCCTTTGTGGGTAAAAGCCAACATTACAAAAACAAAAAATAAATGTTAAATTCGGCTCCACCGTAGCCCATTACAGGAGCATTTATTTCTGAAAGCATAAAAGTGCTTAAAAATATTGTATGGCAGTTACAGTGTCGGACAAAACTCATTGGACTAACTCGAGTCTCACACATATTCCGTCATAACTTTTTACATAGATGCATTAGAAGAATAATTTTTTTTGCAAAAGAAAGATCACATATTCTATATTAACAAACAATGCAATTTTATTATCCAAATTTTATGTAAAATTTATAAATGATAACAGAAGGGAAAAAAGTAAAAAATTCGTGCGACATAACTCATTGGACTAACGCTTTGGACATCGAAATAACCACTTCCAATGAACTAAACTACAGTTTAATGGCGAGAAAAGAATTTTGCAGGTACTTATAATGGTTAATCGTAGATCACACTTATTCGAATTGTTTATTTTAATGGGAACGGGTGTGTAGGGAAATTTATAAACTTTTCCCAAATAATGCTACTAAAAAATTATTTTAGAAAATAATTTTAGGCAAAATATGTTCAAATGAACTTAAATTATTAATTACAAGCGAATTCACAAAATATGTGAGGCAAAGGAGCTTTGCACAAATTATTCTCTAGGAAAATCAGCTGTTTCTGCTATTTTACGCAAGAACAAAGCTGAAGGAATCGTTAAAAAACTTAATATTGGAAGACACCATAGAGTCAATTCGATAAAAGATGACTTGCGAATAATGCGGGAGTTAAAAAAATATCTAGAGATATCAGCAAAAAAAAGTTGTAGGTAGCTTACAACTAAGAGTGAGTACGCGTACAGTACAACAACGCGCCGTTGATGCTGGTCTCTTTAGGTTCTGTGCTGCGAAAAAACCATATATTTTCAAAACAAAAAAAAAATAGGATAGCACGTTTGGAACTTCTGAAACTGCATTAATTGGTCTGTAGAGCAACGGAAGTCGACATTATTTTAGATGAGTCCAAGTTTAATTTGCAGAACACAGATGAATATCAGGTGTACGAAGTAGCAGAAAAGCGTTTAGACCGTCGATATTTGCAGGGTGCAGTAAAGCATGGTGGGGTAACATAATGGTGTGGGGATGCTTTTCTGGTCAAGGAGTAGGACCTATTTACAGAATAGAAGAGAACATGGATGGGTTCCAATATAAAAATATACTGCAAACCCAAATGTTACCTCACGCTATCCAAAAAAATGCAGCCTGATTGGCAGTTTCAACATGACAATGACCGCAGACACACCCTCAAAGTTGAGAAGGATTGGTTTTTGGAATAACAAGTTTATATTGCAGATGGTCCGACCAGTCTGCTGACATGAATCCGATTGAAAACTTATAGGAAACTGTCAACAGGCAAGTTAACAAGGAACAGGTTCACGGTTATAAAAACCAGCTATTATTGCCTTAAAAAAAGCCTGGAATGGAATAAATGGCACACATATTAGTAATTTGATTTCATCTGTGCCTAAAAGATGTGTTGCAAGTAAAAACAATAATGGCTACTTAGTAAAATATTAATTTAAAACTAATTTGTTTTCATATTTTCCTAAGTCCAATGAGTTATGTCGCACGAATTTTTTACTTTTTTCCCTTCTGTTACCATTTATAAATCTTACATAAAAGTTGGATAATAAAATTGCATTGTTTGTTAATATAGAATATGTGATCTTTCTTTTGCAAAAAAAATTATTCTTCTAATGCATCTATGTAAAAAGTTATGACGGAATATGTGTGAGACTCGAGTTAGTCCAATGAGTTTTGTCCGACACTGTATATCCTATGGTGGTCCGATCTGAAAGAAATTATTGGTGAATTGTGATGTTAACTTAGGGAATTGTCAATGCCATATTTCGTGAAGCTATATCTCAAATAAAAAAGGTTTTCACGCAAGCACTTGATTTTGAGCGATCAGCTTGTGTCGCAGCCTTCGAATGTAAGACAGAGCGCATTGCAAGCCCCGGTGCATTCTGGGTAACGTCAAATGAATCACAGCCTACATTTTCGGACCATTCACCGCCAGGAAGTATGCTTTGGATGACGTATTTAGTGCAAGACGGAATCGCCAGCATCAGTACTGTAAGCTCTGCTGAGATCATATAAGGTTCTGATACCCTGGCAAGTGCAAAGATTATCCTTAAAAGCACGTCACAGCTACAAAAAAGCTGAAAGCTGATCGTTTTCAGCAACTAAAGTCATGGAGCGCTCCAGTAGCAACAATGCTGGACAGCAATCTGAATAGTACGCAGACTTGAGTGGGCCAAAAGAGGGCTGAGTCGCGGAGAAGAAAACAAAACATTCAGCGTTGAATAGGCAGAGGTCGCAACAGAGAGACCTCCTTAGCGAAATCGCTAAACTTGCAGGCTCCATTGAACTTTGGATGTAAAACTGTAGTAGGGCAGATGGACCCATCTTCCGTGATGAGTTGAAGCTGGTAGCGCTGGCTAGGTCTCCAGGTTTCATGAAAGTGGTCCGAAGAAATCACAAGCCAAGCCCTCCAATCCCTTGAACATTAACAACAAGACAGTGGTCAGACTGGAATGTACTACGGATTCATAGCAAGCGCTGATACTACCAAATGAGGAGCCCACTCAAGCCTTTTAGCGACACCAAGGGGACCATAATTAATGGCTTCGGGAGGGTGTTTCTCCGATAGTCCACGATAGTCGGGTCTACGTTCTCGGAACGAACCCGGATTTTTTTCCGGCCAAGTACTATCAACTCGACAGATTTCTGCCGATACAACAACAACAGGACGTATTTCTACGAATCGTCTCATAAAATGCCAGAGCGGATGACCCACCAACTATAATAGTGACGCTAGAAGCGATGTCCAAATGGTTTTGGAAACCGACCCTTACTTTTGGACGTGGTGAGTTCTACAAGCGGTTAGTCGACCAACGGATCTGTCTTCAGTCTAGAGCAGCTGTTCAAAGAAGGAGATGCCGGTATTGATGGTGGGGCGAAACTCGGGCTTTTCAAAAAAAAAACTGTGAACGATGAAGGCCTTTCGGATTAAGTCCCATCATGCAAAGGCGGCCTCCGCTAAAATCTTGCTTCGTCTGGAAACGTTACTTTTATTTAAGAGCCGCGGACTGGCTTCTTTTGAAAACTGCGCTTAGACCTTAGACGACACTTTCCAGTTATTCTGTCTCTAACAATTGAAGCCAAATTCTATAAACCATTCTAAAGGCAATGCTCAAAGCTATCCTCTTCAGTTTCGAAAATAAAACAAGTCCTTGTAATTCCAAGAATAATTATAATAAAAATGCAATATACATATTTGCACGAGCATAAAATTCGTAGAAAAAACAACCAAGCTATATTAAAAACAAATATTAAAGCAAAAGTCAAAAATTGAACATTAATGCTGCGAAAGCAGGCGAAGGCAATTTTCAGATACTTGAGTGAAGCGAACATATTTCCGAGAAGAAAATCGCAAAGGAGGTATCGCAATAATGCAGAAAAGTCCTTAACAAAAAATTTATATAAAAAATAATACATAAAAATAGCTACCCAAAAAGAGATAAGCTAACAGTGCACAGCACAAGCGATAAAGGCACACTCAGACAGGCTGCAAAGCTGCTGCTACAGGGCTTTAAGCTTAACTACCAAGGAAACGTCGCTATCAAATGCATTGCTTTAAGTGCCGGCAAGGATTTGGCATTGATTTCTGTAGTAAATGTAAAATTTTGCTGAAACTACTTGTTAGTAGGTGGATGGGTCATTTAAGCGTGAGTAGAAAGCACTCGTACTTATCTGTGCGTGTATGTATGTGTGTGTGTGGAAGTATAATTTTGTGTTTCGGTGAAATTGAGTGATAAAATGATTGCGGACTGCAGAGTGTACAAGGCATATGGCTATGCGTCTGTTTATTTGCTTTGGCGGATGAAAACGACCATTGAAAACAGTCGAGTGAACTCGAGAAAGCAGTTCATTGAATCTCAAATCGGAATTTAAACGAGCAGAAGAGTGTATAGATAAAAACCGTTACTTATGGTATGAAGCAGCTGAGTGTGTAGGCATAAGGCAATGAACGAACTGAAGACCAAGCAGTTAGTTCTTGGACAAGTTTAAGCGTGAAAAGAAGCGATTTGTTGTTTAATGGAAAGAGGGCTCAAATCGTTATCCGAATTAAGAGGTAGATAATATGGGTGCTTCTATGAAAACTGGTAGCATTTGAGGTTCTATATTGTTCATTTGAACACTCCCTGATATTTTCTTTTGACTACAATGAGAATATCTAAATTCGATCTCGACAGAAGCTGGAATTAGAACTAGTTTGCAGAAAAACCAGTCTTCAGTATTTTAAATAATACGTGGCTTATTTCCTGGTATACATTGCACCAAAGATCATAACTTATAAAAATATTACATAGCATAGCATATCAGAACATAACATAGAATGATAGAAATTAACATAGCATGACATAACAAAACATAGAATGCTATAACATAGCATATCACCCAGCATAACATATCAGAACATAACATAGATGAAAGAACTTAACATAGCATGGCATGAAAAAACATAGAATGCTATAACACAGCATAGCACCTAGCATAGCATATCAGAACATAACATAGAATGAAATAACTTAACATAACATGACATAACAAAACATAGAATGCTAAAACATAGCACTATATAATAAATCACAGTAAATTATAACAAAGTATAGTATAAAATAAAATAGGGACATAACAGAATATAACAGAACATAACATATAATGATAGAACTTAACGTAGCATGGCATAACAAAACATAGAATGCTGTAATATAGCATTACATAACAAAGCAAAGAAAACTACAACGTAGTATAGAATAAAATAACATAGCGTAGCATAGCATAACAAAACATAGAATGATATAACTTAATAAAAACATGGCATAAAATAACATAGAATTATATAACGTGGCATAGCATAGCATAACATAAGATAATATAGCATAGCATAGCACAGCATAGCAGAACATAACATAGCATAGCTCAACATAACACAGCATACCCAAACATAGCATAGCATACCAACAAAGTTATAACCAATCACCGCATATTGTCGAATTTTACGATTGTCCCAATTGGTCAGTTCTACCGACATCCAATCACTTCACTTGCTTCAAATTAAACAACTTCTAAAAGTTGAAAATACGCCTTATGTTGTTGCTACTTATTAGTATGTTTTTGTTGCAACTTCCATTTATGCGACTTTCTTTGAGTGTCTTTTGAAACGTTTTAACGACTTTAAAGGATTTTATATGGCAATAAAGCACTTAAGTATTAGCAACTTTTATCCTTGATCCTCAGCAATCCTCCAACACCACACACACACGAAGAGGAAACCGAACGCCTTCGAGCACAAGCAACATTCAATGCATTTATGGCTGCGAGCACAAACGTGTGTGTGCGTGCGTGTGTGTAGAGCATCACCACCACTACCACTAACTATCCGCTGCAAGTGTCAGATTTCAAAAGTTTAACTGCAGTGACAATTTTTTTCTGCCATTTGGGTTTTTATTGACATTGCAAAAGTTCAGAATTCAAATCAATGCGATTTGCCGCTGGAAGTTGCTGTAACAACCAAAGTTTCCGTTGGCCGGCTAATGCTTGTGGTGATACTGCCATGCTGATACACAGATTTTTGTTATTTTTACTCACTATCTGGCTGGCTAGCTGCTGCTGCATTTGTTGTTGTTGTTTTTGCTGTTACTATATAACTGTTTGAGAATTTCCATTTTCAAAATCCTATTAGCAAGGGTTTTTCGAGTAGTCGCTCGGCTTGCTATTGTTGTTTTCACTATCATTGTTGCTGTTGTTGTAGTTGTTGCTGGCCAACTAGCTAACTCACTAGCATGCACTCTCTGCTCCATAATGGTAACTTAGTAACTAAGCAAATATTTTTTTTTTTGCATATCACAATGTCATCAGGCACTTTACACTTAGCTCCCGCTTTTCTGTTGTTGTAATTGTTGTTGAGCTGCATGCGATAAATTGTGAATGAATTTCTTAATAAGAAAACTAACAGTGTTAACTTGGCTGCCGATATGCAATCCCTTAAGTGATTCTGTGGCTGATTGGACGGAAACCCGTTTGCTTGGTCAAAATGCTAAGCGCTTCAAGCGGGATGAGGGAAGAGAGAAGGATATCGTTGCACGCAGCTGCCGATTGTACGACTGCACGAAAGCGGATGAGCATGAACTTGTAGCTGCGAGTCATTCAAATGAGCGAGTTTAATGGCGCTTATTTGCTTCTGGACAATTCCAGGCGATTAAAGAAAAACTGAAGTGGATTTGGATTTTGTTAAGATAACGGGATTTGTGCGATTAAAAGTCACTGCAATCGTTAGCTACTTTTGAGGTAGGTGGAAAAATGAGAGGAATATTGTATGTTTGAAAGTCGAGCAACTTGGAAATTATTTCAGCTTTCATTCCCACAAAGCTTTTACTGGATTTGAACGTTCTCTGCACTTTAGTCTTCGAACTTAAACACAGTTGAGAACATTTCGACACAGTCGAGCTTTAATGGAATTGAGCTTACACTACAACTGAGCTTTCACTGCATTTGAGCTTTCACTGCATTTGAGCTTTCATTGCATTTGAACTTTCAGGTAAATAAACTTTCACTAAAGGTCTACTTAGTTTCAGCGCCATTGCTAACTAAAAAAAACGTTTACTACATTTTCAAGTCTGTTGGAACGTTTCGAAAAATAAGAGCGTACGAAATATAAGAAAACTTTAAGATACAAGTTTTTCAACCCTATTTAAGATGGAGTCATGTGTAGAAGTTCACGCAAACAAGAAAAATGGCCTGAGAAGCGATCCTTTTAGTTATGGCTCAAGTAGCTAACGTCTTTCGGCCAACGTCCATAGACCAAGTATTGTTTGGGTAGCCAAAGGACATCCGTTCGAAGGCAAGCTATAGTGAGTACGTGAGCCATCCCTCCCTTGGGTTGTATCCCTGATTTGCGCCAACGCCCCGAGGGAAGAGAAGGACGGTGTGACCACGATGTCAAAATCCTGCTTGGTGACTTTAACGCCAAAGTGGAAAAATTTTTTCTTTCGCATAACGGCCGGTAAATTCAGCCTCCAACAGAAAAGATTCACAAGTGCGAGGAGGCTGATCGATTTCGCCGGGGCCCGAAAATGGCTATAGAAAAATTCACCAAGCTACCTGGCTGTCTCCGAATCGAAAAGCCACCAAACAGTTCGATCATGTTGTGATAGACGGAAGAGACGTTTCTAGTGTTTTAGACGTAAGTATGCTTCGAGGTCGACGTGGAGAAGCTGCAATCTCAACAGACAGCCGAAGGGTTTTCTGTTCGACTTGCACTCCTGCGCTCTGAGAGCACTCGTTAACAACTCGGTATAAAGAAACTGTTGGAAAGCATTTCAAGCTCCACATAATGTTGAGTATTTACTCAAACAGATTTGATGAGAAAAGATAGCAACACAACAAGGAAGAGCCAGAGCTTATCACTAATGAGTATGATTTTTTTTTGTTTGTCAAATATCAGTTACCCCAAAGGCTCAGCAGGTCACGAATGAGACTTAAGCATAAACGCCACACTCTATATTCCTACCACTGAGTTTACTTCAGGTTGTTCTGCTTCTACGTATCCACACTTTACACCAAGCTCACTGGGCGGTTTTGTGGTTCATTAAAAATTAAATAATTTCAATTTCTTGGCAATTAGTCGTCTAAGAGGATAATTTTCAGTTATTAGTGTGGACTACATTGAGCGCGTCGCGCGAGACTGCGAGCCAACGATAGCTAACTGGCGCGTCTTTGAGACGACGCACTTGGGCGCCACAGTTGGCAGTAAAGACGTAGTCAGCGGCCTGAAAAGATGACAGTGCTGTGGAAAAATTAAATTTAAAGAAGCAGCTAAATGCAGACGCACACACACATATGCGCGCTCATTTAAAAGAGCTGCGGCGCTGCGAAATTGCTTGGTTAGCAGGAAGAGCTTTCTCGCCACTTTACATGCAGCTGGGTGACACATATTTCACTTCACAAATGCCCGGCTGACATGATGGAGTGTTTGCCATGCACAAGCGCACCAACACCAGCATACTATGAATGTGTGTGTGTGTGTGTGTGTGTGTGTGTTTTGCATATGCCTGAAAGTGTTATATTTACATTGCTCTACAAATAATGTCGCTAAAATGCAATTTAAATGCACTTACTTTATTCGCGCCAACAACGCAGTGGCACAAAAGCCTTAAGTGGCATATGAATTAAGGAGCAACTCGTTTTTTCTCTTTGTTGAAGCAATAAAATAAAAGAAAGGCATATAAATGTCTTACAACTAAATGCGCGCTCTCAAAGCGCTGCTTTCTTTTCCGCAGCTACATATTGGATCTTTTGCACTTCCGGCTTAAGCACGAGTAGCTGTTAGCTGGCGCTTTGCGCTTCTTAGAAATACTACTTAGAAATACCGCGCTTATGCCACTCGGCGCTTAGCGCGAAATTGTTGGAAATCTTTTGGCTTTCATCTCTTACTTTGAAATCTTGCCAAGTGTGTGCCGATTCATGTTTGTCATGCACTCCAGAAATGTTGGTGCGAGATTAAATCAAAAGCTCTGGTATGGAGCAGCGCTGTGGCGCCAGTCAAATATTCTGGCGTGCACACAAACTCAGAGACACAAAAGTGTCAAACCAAACCAATGTGGATTAGCCAGAGAGAATAGATTGTAGGATTAGTATTTCGGAAGTCTTTAGGCTTATTGGTACTCAAACTCAAACAAACGAAATCAATTTCTACTTGAAGATTTTACAGGAAGGACTTTGTAGAATCCGCTTACGATTAATGTCTGACGAAGACAATGACAATAGTTGCTTATTTGGTTTTCAATGATCATTATACACACACAATATATACAAAAAAAATAGTTTCATCTACCAAAAGTCCCCAGCAAAATTCGTTTTTTTTATTCAAAATAGTCCCTTTCAATGGTGTCAGCGGCCCTTTAACTTTTTGATGCCAGTTTTGTAGTACGATTTGGCCTTTCTTCAAAATAGGCCATAATTTCGGCGATCACCTCGAAAATTTTTTCCCATCGAGCATTCTTTTGAGATCTGAAAGCAGGAACTTGTCGTTGGCCAGGTCTGGAGAATACGGTGGATACGGATGCAATTCGGAGCCCACTTCATGGATTTTTGCCATAGTTTTCACTGACTTATAACACACTGCATTGTCTTGGAGAAACAGCGCTTCTTTTTCTTCAAATATGGCCGCTTTACGGCGATTTCTATCTTCAAACGGTCCAATAACCCGGTTATTGTTTAGGATCCCTCCTTTTTCAAGGAAGTCAATAAAAATTATTCCATGGGCATCCAAAAATACAAACCTCGCAACCTTGTCAGCCGACTGTTGCGTTTTTTCAAACTTCGGAGCGGGTTAATCGTGTGTATTCCACTCGGCTGAGTGTCGACTTCGAATATGAAATGATTTTTAATCCATTGTCGTTGATATTGGTCAAGTAAGCGTCCCACGCGTGGGAGCCTCTTGAGTTGATAACTATAGAGTTCCTGTTATCTTGAGAAACTTCACCTTACGGTCATTTTAAATCATTTTTGGATTTTTATGATGTTTTCGTCGTCGTTTTTTTAATTTTAGGGCTTTCACTGGCGAAGACACCACTTTCGCGGTTATAGTCTAGTTCACAACAACGTGCTAGGACCAGCATAGCCAGGTCCTCTCCACCTGATCTTTCCAACGGAGTAGATGTCTTCCTTTGCTTCCTAAGGTGGACGTTGCGTCGAATGCTCTCAGAACTGGAATGTTTTCATCCATTCCGACGACATGATATAGCCATCATAACTGCTGTCTCTTAATTCGCTGAACTATGTCAATGTCGTAGTATATCTCGTACAGATCATCGTTCCAATGCCCATAAATATTCCGCAGATTTCTCGAAAACTCGTAACGGCGAATCAACAGATGTTGTTATCGTCCACACCTCTGCATCATATAGCAGGACGGGGATGATCAGTGACTTATAGAATTTAGTCTTTGTTCATCGAAGGAGGACTTTACTTCTCAATTGCCTACTCAGTCCGAGCACCTGTTGGGAAAAGTTGGATTTCGAGGCTGACGTTGTAATTGGTGTTAATGCTGGTTTTAAGATAGACGAAAATATCTACGACTTCGAAGTTATGACTGTCAACAGCGATGTGTGAGGCAAGACGCGAATGCGATGACTGTTCGCCTTGTCTGAAACCTTGTTTGGTATCAAACGACTTGGAAAGATCCTTCTCGATCCTGACAGAGATATTCCTTAACGTCAGTTATTCGGCAGCAAATATCACATAGATTAAATTATAATGGTTACATATCTGTGTCAGGTCAAATTCGCAATTTTCGTATTATTTCGCGAACACTCTGTAAATCAGTTGACTTCAATGTTTGGGAAAGTTCATCGGACCATAGAATTCACAGTCTCTTAATGTCATCAATGGAGTTACCCACTTTCATTTGTGTAAAGTACTGAGGTATCTGAATCCTAAATTACACAACCGTTGAAAGTCCATATCTGTTAGACTACAGCCACATTCTTATCCACTCAAAGCGTATTATCAAATAACACATACTTGTCTAAACAGGTAAACTAATAGGAAAACGGCAAATATGATCCACTTTAAATGTTACTCCTTTAATACTCGTACACTCAAATGGTAAAAATATCGAAGTACCTACGCTCAGCTTCAGCTCTTACAAACTACCTGCGTGAGTGATGCGGCAACCCGGCAAACAAACGGCAAATTATGAAAACTTCACTGCATTTCCACCTGCATCTATCTCAATGCATCATCAAATACAGCTTCAACTCCAACTCCAACAGCAATCGAACTCAATGTTGCGCCACTTGAAAAACACTACGAATGCAATAGCAGAGAGCGCAGCTCAATGCAGCTTAGCAACGCTTTAAGGCAGCTGGCCACTCAAAGCTGACGCACGTTGGCTTTCCCATGCATGCGCGCTAAGAGCATTGCCATATCCGTTTGATAAGAGTTTTGACTTTTAAGACAAGCATTTAACATTTTATTGAAGCGCAAATAAAAGTGGAATACGAGTATCGATGGGAATATAAAAAGCTGAAGCATGGCAAATATCATATATAGTATGTAAGTGCGTCTTGGTAGTATATTAAAAGTTGCCATTCATTCGGAATTCTATTGGCCATTTGAAAATGGCATTTTTGACAAATGTGCATCTGCGCTATTCACTTTAATCGATTTTTTCTTTTAAGTAGAAATACCTAGTAGTAGTAGAGCAGAGAATGTAAGCACAACAGTTCTGGTTAACAGTTTGAAGTAGAAGTGCTATTCAATTGAGAGAGGCCAGGAACGAATCTTTGACATTTGGCTCAAGCAGCTTATGACTGAGCTGTAGTGAGAAGGCGAAATACTCCTCCCCAAGGGTATTGCTGGGTTTGGAACCCCCCGCGTAGAAAACACGCGGGTAGGCCATTTAAAGTTGACCCATCTGGCAACGCTGTAACTTTTAACAGCGCTGACAAATCGGCTAATGTCATACCGCGTTAGAAGCGTCATTCGAAGACAATTTATACCATGGAACAGTACACTCCAAAAGAACGCGCTGAAATTGTTTAGCTTTATATTCAAAATAACTTTTCAATTGTGTTAACTCAACGTGCGTTTCGCAAAAAAAATAAAGTGAAAAGTGCTCCAGTTAAGAACACAATTAAGTCTTTATACGCAAAATTTGTGAACACCGGTAATCTCAGTAATGCCAGTCATGCATCCAGACAACGCACAAGACGTTCTGATGAAAATATCGAAGCTGTACGAGCCAGTATTGAGGAGACTCCATCGACATCGAGTTATCGCCGCTCTCAGGAATTAGACATCTCTCGCACCACTCTCCGACGCATAATTCATAAAGATTTGAAGATGTTTCCATATAAAATTCAAATGGCACAAAAACTAAACCCAGCTGATTATCCGCGACGCCTTAATTTTGGCAAATGGGCCATCGAAATGGCTGAAAACGAACTTGACTTTTGGCGAAAACTCATCATGTCAGACGAGGCACATTTCTCATTGAATGGAGGCGTAAACAAGCAAAATTGCCGATTTTATGCCACCGAAAATCCTCAATTAATTGAAGAACAGCCTCTTTACGACCAAAAAGTAACAGTTTGGTGCGGTGTTTGCGCGAATATGATCATCGGACCGTATTTTTTCGAAGACGATGATGGAGCCACGACAACAGTCAATGGTGAGCGTTATCGAGCCATGATAACGGATTTTGTGATACCCATTATTCGCGAAAATGACATGGATAACTTCTGGTTTCAACAGGACGGGGCTACATGCCATACAGCTCGACCAACAATCAATTTATTGCGACCATTTTTCCCCGGGCGATTGATATCGAAAAATGGTGATGTTGACTGGCCACCGAGATCTCCAGATTTGACGCCACCAGACTTTTATTTGTGGGGTTATTTGAAATCCAAGGTATACGCTATTAAGCCAAAGACCTTAGCTCAACTGAAAGCCAACATTCGACGTGAAACAGCCGCCATATCATCCGAAACAGTGGCCAAAGTCATGGAAAATGTCAAAAAAAGAGTGCATTTAGCTGTCAAAGCTAAAGGTGCCCATTTACGCGATCTAATTTTTAAATATTAGCTGAAACAAATCCCCTTGGACCAAAATAAATTATTTTTGAAATGAACAAAAAACATTGTTTTCTTTTGTTCTTTTTTTTTAGAAACAAATGGGTCAACTTTAAATGGCCTACCCTGTATAAACAGTTATGGGTCAGTTCGGTTGTCTTCTAGGTGAGTTGATGACTCTGTATGTTGCCTAAAACACAGCTGAACTTCGTTTAGCTGCTTATCGTGAAACACTTGATCTTCCTTCATGATTTCTAAGATCGTCACACTGAAGATGAATCTAACGGTTTAACATTCTTATAAACAACAATCACTCAAGCCAACCTGAAAATGTAGTTCTGCAAAATAAACGTCAAAACATAAACTTATAAATATTGATCTTAAGTTTTAGTATGTGTTTCAAGACCGGAGCATACTCTTATAGAACCCCCAGAGGTGATCTAGTTACTTACGCTCAGAGCATACTAAAATTATGGAGGGTGGAGGGCTCATCAGCACCAGCCTGCTAAATAGCAGTGAAGACATAACAGGAGATGGCGAACCCGATTTCCTAATCGGTGACGCTAAACAAGACGTTCCATTGCTTGGCCATGTAGAAGTTCAAATAGCAGTTACCCGTCTAAAGAACAACGGCGGCTGGAGCCGATGGATTGCCGGCCGAGGTATTGAATATGGAATTCCCAACGGTTGGAATTTAAGAGTGCTTTGCCCAATCTACAATCTGTGCCAATTACCGTGGGATAAGACGCCTCAACATCGCGTATAAGGTTCTATCGAGCGTATTGAGTGAAAGATTAAAGCCCACCGACAACAAACTGATTAGACCTTATCAGTGTGGGTTTAGGCCTGGCAAATTAACAACTGACCAGATATTCAGCATAAGAATTTTTTTTTTGTTTCAAGGAGGAGTGACCCTTAAGGGGTTTCTACCTTTCAAATTTTCGTCTTGATGTTAACAAAAATATTTTTTAAGAGCCGTCACGCAGTTTTCAGCACAAATAAGTGTAATTGCCGCGTCTTAATTCAAATTAGAGGCTTTGTTGGAACGTTTATCCGAGTTATACTTTGCGTTGCTCAGTATATAACAGCCAATGGCTATATCAACTAAATATACAAATTTATTCAAATTTCTTTGGCTAAAGTATTTTATTTAATTTCCCACACAATTTGACAAGAATTTTATTCGTACGAGAAAACGAAAACAGCTCTCAGTCCTGTTCCTCAACCACCACACCAACACGCAAGTGAACATATAGACTATGTGTACCTAATAGCAAACAAAAAAGCAAAGCGCTAACGCCACGACGGTAAAAACACTTTGTTTTTCAGAGAAAAATATGAAAATTTTATGCAGTTTTCGACAGCACACGCGATGCTTCGGGCATAATACCTGTGCTACATCAGGCAGCAGTATTCAACATACACATGCGCCAGGCACAAGCAGGCAACAACTTTATCATCCATCTCATACGCTGGCTACGTTCGTTCAGCGCCATCACTTGGAGTCGCTAGCCGCTCTTACAAATTGCACACATTATGGCTTCAATATGGATTAGCGTTAATCTGCAACATAATTTAGCATTAAAAGGCCATACACCTAGTTATGATGGGAGTGATGGCAGGAGGTACAAAGAAGAAAGAACTGGTAGGGACCAAAGCCGGCAGCACTTTTTGCATTTACTCAAAAAACATATATGTATATGTATATACATGTATGTAATACAGATGTATGTACTATATATATACATATATATGTACATATCAGCGGCAACATACGATTACGCTTTCGGTATATGTTTACACTGCTTTCGTTTGTAATGTTAGAAAGCTGGAAATGTGTTGCATACACACAGGCGTTACAACGTTGATAGCATTAAATCAGCACAAGTGGCCAATGGCTATTTTTCGAGTCGAAATTCGCTTTCACAAAAGCTTTCACTCGCTTATAATTTCTATTATAATTTTATAATGTTTCATTATTTATTTTGGACTTTAATTTTCTCCCTCTCAGCGAGTGTGACCTGCTTTGCTCCGTGGCTTTTGTTCGTTCTCAAATTTCTTTTAGAGATTTTATCAAAATTAATGAATAGCATTAAAGCGCATTAAGCGCAACGTTACTCCATCACACGGATACTGCTTATAAACAAGATGTGTATGGAAGCATATATACAGGCAAAGGACATAAGTGTACATATTTACATAAATACATAAATACATAAATACATATACATACACATTTTTATAATATAAAAGTTTGAGCTTTACTTTGCCATTTGATGTTGAGCAGAGCATATTAAATTCTTTTTATTACAAAGCAGTGAAACATGGGTGCTTCAAGCAGATAGGTGAGTCCATTGGGGGTTGCTCCACAACGAGGTTCTGCCAGGTGTTTGACAAATAAGGGCGAAATTGTAATAAATGCTTTACCGGAAACGCTTGGTAAGTAGATGTTACTTAGGACCATTATATTAAACAAAAACACTAATGAATTATTTATTCAAATCTTTTTTCAAAAATTTCTGGAAACTATATTTCGGTATATATATTTTTAATTACCCTGCCTCTTTTAATTATTTTTCGCAATTCAACCTACTTCAGATGTAGCTAACGATAACGCTTAAAAAGTACGCCTTAAACCAATGAGCAAAATATGTTGCCTATATTTAGGAGCGAAGACAGAGAAATAATCACATTTTACCACCTTATCAAGCATAAAACAAACATAAAAGGCTTTCAAAAGATGAAGTGAGAGTTTGAGACAAATTTTCAGAATATGGCAGATTAAGTTCAGAAAAATGGAAAATTGTTGCCTACATTTAAGAGCACAACCAAAATAAAAAACATAAAAAGCTTTCAAGAGATGAAGTGAGAGTAGTAGACATAATGAAATTGACAATTGTCGTGTTAAACAGTGCCTCAAAACAAAAATAGAAAAAACGTTGCCTACATTTAAGAGCGAAGACAAAAGTAGAAGACATTATAATAACTTACCACTTAACAAAGCATAACATAACACTTTCAAAAGATTAAGTGAGAGTTCGGAACACTTTGAGGGACTTTAGTTATTGAAAAGTGGTTTTTACTTTCTCATATATTCGTATTTTCGACTCGAAACCTACAGAGCTCATCACCACCATAGCATAAAATCATCATAAAAAGCTTTCAAGAGATGAAGTGAGTGTTTGAGACAAATTTTCAGAATATCACTGAGCAAGTTCTGCAACAAAGCAGAAAACCGACGTCTTAAAGAGTGGCCAAAAACAAAAATGAAAAAAAAAAACAAACGTTGCCTACATTTAAGAACGAAGAGAAAAATGTGGGACATTATAATAGCTAACCAAATAACAAACATAAAGGTGAGAATTTGAAAAACTTTGAGGGACTTTAGCTCTTTACTCATTCGTATTTTCGACTCAAAGCCTACAGAGGCCATCAATTGAATGAGGTGAGGTGAGGGTTTGAAACCAATTCTCAGAGTTTCACTGATTTGTTCTCCAAAATACCAAAAATCTGACGTCTTAAAGAGTATCCCAAAACAAAACATGGAAAACACGTTGCCTATATTTAAGAGCGATGACCAATATAGCAGACAATATAATAGCTTGCCCCTTAATAAAGCATGAAACCAACTCATAAAGCTTTCAAAAGACTCAGTCAGAGTTCGAAACTCTTTGAAGGACTTAAGCTACCCAAAAAGGGTATTTACTTTCTTATATATTCTTATTTTCGACTGAAAGATCGAGAGTGCAGAGTTCATCATTTGCTTACTTTTCAATTAAGAAGTCAGCATCTCCAGATAAACATATGAAGCTTTCAAGAGATGAAGTGAGTGTTCGAGACTTATTATCATTATAGATTAGTATTTTTGAATTCAAGCCTTGTATTTTTTATGGTAGCGAAGATACTATATCGTCAACTTGAGGTTTCACGTACGATCCTTTGTCATATTTGTTAGAAGTATTGAATGAATGATAAAATGAATGATAAAAATGACGCACTTTATAGCATACGCTCCTTCCTACCGACAATACAACGAATTCAAACAACATTAATTGACTCTGACTTGAATTTATTAAGTTTAAGATAGGATAAAAACTATCAAGACATCAATATATTTTCGGCATCAGTAAACTTTGCACAAAAGCCGTGAAAACTCCTTCAAACTTGTACAACCCACGTAAAGATTTTTTACTACATCCATGCATAATTACACGCTTACAAATCGCATGCAAATTTAATTATGATTCACAGTTAGGTATGTATAAACTTATGTCTTCCAAATTACCGAGCTAAACGCAGAATTTAATTAGAAAGCGATTTGTATTACAAAAGCGCAAATTTGCGGATATCACTTGGGGGGGGGAAGAACATATAATTAAATACGACCATACAATTTCCATAAAAGGTCACATGTTGATGTTCGTGTACCGAACAAATTTCAAACATATTTATTACGTGCACATTTTATGAGGTCAGCTCTAATTGAAGCATGCATATTTTATTGCGGCCTCAGGCCGAATTTTCGTTTGGCGTTCAGGAATACTATACAAATATTTAACTAATTATTGATATTAGAACATGGAAAGCGTAAATTTTGAATGGCAATTTAAATTTAGCACGAAGTATGCAAATATTTTAATCAAATATGTGATTGTTATACGCCAGGGGGGTAGCCTTTGTCATTAATAGGACGCGATAATGATTTTAGGTTCCAGGAGAAGTAGGTACATACATATATTAATATGAAGAGATCCCAACAAAGACTGGCCGAAATTCTTTTTGCTTCAATGGAAATCTTGCTATTCATAACGACGTTTTGCCTGCCCGAGGTATGAGAGGTTGCGGAAAAGTCACAGCAAAAGAGGCGAAAAGACAGTTTTCTAGTGTTTTTCAGGCAAAAATGGCTGATATTAAGATGACAGTAAATATACTGCTATGAAGCGCAGCCTCTTGTGGACAGGTAAGCATGCACACCGACTACAGAGCGCCAATACTAAGCGATCTCATCGCTACAGCTAATCAGGGAGGGCCTGTTCTCACTAGAAATAGCATCAAGATCCTTCCTCATCGAACTCTTTGGGGTGTCATTGTAACGGAATCGTTAGGAACTGCTAATCTAATAAGCTATCCAGAGAGGGCACCTTTGCTACGCTCAAATCGAATGGCGTCGAATTGGATGTCCGTCGGCGTCTTACGTTCCATCACAATCAATGGACCTTGCGTGCACTTAACAGATAACGACCTGCACTTTTGCAACTGCAAGATACTTTTAGCAGCTCGAGAGATATTCTGAACTACTTGCCCTTGGGAACTACTTTCCCTTAGGAACTACTTGCCCTTGGGAACTACTTGCCCCGATCTTACAGGACATTATCCAATCCAATAGGCATTCTTACGTTAAGGCCAAAAATATTGATAGAAGCAAGTTGGCAAAGTTGAATGGAAGAGGGTGAGATGAAAACATCAAGTCATTTATTCCTCCATTGACCAGCCTTTACAAAGACGAGGACGAAAAATCTCGGCAGTCTTACCTTCGAACCCAAAACATAGGCGAAAGTCACATTAGTCGTCTCAATAAAATTGCGGTAAACCCAAAGCGCTTTATCAGTTTGTACAGGCCTTAGGGTCTGTTATCTATGTAGGAGTTTTAGGTACCATAGTGGACCTAGAATGTCGGTCCAAGTCCAAGTGAGGTACCTGTTAGTATCGACCACTTAACCTAACGTATCCTAACTGGATATGCTCTTTTAACTCGCACTTGCTGACCTAACAGTTTACTGAGGCCTAAATACATTGCCAAGTAGAAAATGGTAGGTGTCCTTACTAAGTACTAAAATTATAACATTTCTCAGAAAACTTAAGCTAGTAAATTGATGTGCTGCTTCTAGAAACACATTGACTATCGAAAATATAGATCAACCTCTTCGACAAAACAATATTTCATACTTCTTTAAAAAAAAAAGTAATATATGATTTTGAAAAGGTAAGTGTCTTTGCTAAAAGTCACAAATAGAACAACCATCACAATTTCGTAGGGTTGTTTATATGTTTGACAAAAAACATTCCTTATGTTTTTCGTGTAACGGATTTTACGATATTATCATATGCACCGTAAATTACATGTTCTTGCCCTCACAAAAGACAATTATATAGTATGGAGATCAGTAACAAGTGAATAATTTATTCTTTGACAAAGTTTCGCAAGCAAATAACACTAACGAAGTACTGCCAACCGAGAGCAAAGAACTAAATTACAAATTTCCAATGTCAGAAAAAACGGCAGTAAAAAACCTTATCTATTGCAGGCTTGCAAAGTGCACACCGCTGCCAGATTTCGACCGAATCTACACTGCTTACATGTAAACACTCATAGAAATAACCGAAGGAAAATAGAAACAAGCTATAGCAACATAAAAAGTCTTACTTTGCCGGCGCAGGACACTGAAAAGAGTAGCTAGCCACAATACCAACGAAATATTAAATGGAAAAAGGGGAGTTTGCGTGTTGCAAACACAAGCCGGAGCGGCAATAGCTCGAGTGCAACTACTACTGTTGCTGAAACAAGACAATTGTGTCACATGAAATGACACAACAACGGTAAAAGCATAATACAAAAGTGAGTGCAATGGTTAACTTGCCAAGGTGGAAGCAATGAATGGCTGATGTAGCGTGGCAGCATGTTGGCGTTGGGAAAATGGAAATTGTACGATGACAAGTGGAAATGCGTTTACATGAAAAGTGTCACCGAGTGATGTGCTGGGTCGAATGCTTTAGATTTGCCCTGGCCACCGCCTCCGCCACTAGCAACAAAAGCAGCGTCATGACAGGTAAAGCAAAGTAAATGAAAGCACAAAAACGAAGCGGAAAATAGTAATAATGAAAGGGATGTAGTGTGACAAAATAAAAACCGAAAAATGACAGAATGACGACCGTTAATAAAAAAAGAAGAAAGGAAATAAGGGCGCAGTTGAGTCAAAGATACTGTCGGGAATTTTAGAGAATTAAGGAGCATGCGACTCTCCATGCGGAACTTATAACATTAATACAGACGGATCACAAAGGGCTAATTGAGTGGTTGGCAGAATCTATTGCTCGGAACTCGATCTCGGGCAACACTTCAAGCACTCTGAGTACCGCAGATCAACTTATATACAGGATTTCTCCGGGAGGTAAGAGGACCGATTTTCTGCGTTCCCTGCTAAGGAACGGCGGGCTGGTCAGTTTTTCTGAGCACCTGGAGAGTCTGGACAAACATTTTCGCGCGACATGTTTCTGCGAGTGGTGCAAGCCGAAAATGTGTGGTGGTGTATTAAGTTGGTACCAAGCCTCTTTGGAAGGCCGGGAAAAGGTCGCAGATGAAGACCGTGCTGGGAGAATGAAAACGAGGCTCATTGTCTTTTTTGAAATCAAAGGTATCGTGCACTATACATTTCTTCGTCCTGGATAAGCCGTTAATGCTAAGTTTTACGTGGAAGTCCTTAAGAGAGTCAAACGAAGAGTCTATCTGGTCCGACAAGACGCCGCAGCTGATTGGAAGTTGCACGACGACAACGCCCCGGCTGACACTGAGTTAGGCGGCAATTAAGATAATGACCAGAGAAGCAGGAAGGCAGTAAATGTAGTGGCTGCCGAAATGCGGCTGGGTTCCAGGCCACAAAAGAATTTCGGGAATCGGAATAGCCGAAGTGATTGCCAAGAGTGCTCAATCAAATTTCAGAAAGGGCTATCTGATGGATTAGGGTGAAATGGAATACCTTAAGAGCATGCCGTATCACTAAGAACATATACGGTCTCGAACGGATCTAATGACAGGTCACAACCAACTGGCATCAGGGACAGCTGGATGGGCATAAGTAACGATGACACATACAGAAAGTGCAGAGCTCAAGGCATGACAGGGACGCTGGAACACCTCCTACGCTAATTTTGGTAAATTATGGCGATTTCATCCCTGTTTTAAAACATACTACAAAAAGAGTTTAAAATTTATTTCAATTGGATAGAGAAGAGACCTGAGACCGCTTTGCACTTCTCCAGGTTAGCTGTTGCAGATCACACTTTGATTACCAGAGAACAGTACGGTTCTCTATGAAGCATCACTGTTTCGATGATTTCTTGTTTTCTGTCCATGTTTGGCCCCCAATCCCGAAACGAAGCAGAGATATATACATTCAACCTACATCAACCACTTAAAGTTGTCATAGACAACCGTTAGCTCAATGAATCCATTATACTCTAGAGCAAGATTTTGCGAGAACAGCAACATAGCAGCATAAGCATATTAGGTGGAGCGAAAAGCGAGCAAAAGAGCAATACACATTCACACAAATTTCCAGCACATAACAATTGACTGCAGCGTTGCATAGTTACAGGCGTTGTGCAGCTGAAGCCAAAATACTGCAGCCTTACTGCTTTTAGCAGCGAAAATATTTATCTTAGTAACACACACGTTAGCGCGAAAGCAAGATAGACCGAGCGTGAGAACAAAGTCAAAGCGTAGGCGAACAATACGCCAAGTGTGAAAGTGTGTGTGGGGGTGTATGTGTACAGAGCCACGTGAAATTGAGCAACAAAATAAATAAACAACAAAGTTTACTAAGAAGCGCACAGAGAACATACATTTGTGTATGTGCGTGTATATGTTTGAGTTTGGAGCGTTTCACTGTAAACGCGATGCAAACGCCATTTTGGTATGAGTGTGTGCGTATTTGTGTGTATATTGCAATGTGTAAACAAGGCGAATAGGCAAACAAACAAGTTGCGAAAACGATACTGATGAGAAAATGCACAAATAAGTCATTTGCGACGACGCTAGGCGCCACACCAGCTGCCATTGGCACTGTTATGTAAGCAAGTAATGACAATGAAACCGATCAAACAAAGCGCGAGAAAGCGACATTGATACCGTCAAAGAGCCGTTGCATGAAGAGATTACTGCATAGATGAGCTGCGCGTATGAGCTGATAACATTTGAGTACGTTTAATATACTCTTAGTGTGCTTTAAAAGTAATTACTTAAGACTAAGCTCCGAAAAGTATGCTAAAATATTTTTTAATTTCCAATTTTGATTTTTTCGACTACAATACCGAAATATTTTGGGATTATCTTTCTCCAACACACTTATTTCTGTTAAATGAGAGCAGTTGGTCCACAAGGAGTCCTAAAGGCGAGCAAGTCATAACTAGTCTATGGTATAAGAAACTCAATGCGAGTTTTTTAGTTCAACAGTAGGCTCCTGTATGTAGAAACGGGTTCAAAATTTTTATAACTCAGCGGCCTCGTTCTCTAGTTCGAGTTAACTTATCAGTTTTCGATATCAGAACATAAATCCGATCCTTCAGTTTATATGATAGCTATATGCTATAGTCCTTCGATTTGAACAATTTCTTCAAAGATTGTAGCAGTGTCTTAGGGAATAACCTATGCCGAATTCGGTGAAGATATTACGCCGAATAAAAAAGTTTTCCATACAAGGACTTGATTTTGATCGGTCGCTTTGTATGGCAGCGATGTTATATAGTGGTCCGATCTAAACAGTTTCTTCGGAGATGGCACCAATATTATAGACGACAACCCGTGCCAGATTTCGGGAACATATCTCATCAAATAAATAAGCTTTTCATATAATGACGTGATTACCATCGTTCAGTTTGTATGGCAGCGTTATTATATAGTGGTCCGATCTGAACAATTTCTTCGGAGATGGCGCCATTCCCTTGGGCAATAATTCTTGCCGAATTTTGCAAACAAAGCTTGTCAAACGAAAAAGTTTTCCATACAATCTCTTGATCCCGATCGTTCAGTTTGTATGGCAGCTATATGATATAGTGCTCTGATATCGGTGGTTACGACATAAGAGCAGCTTTTGGTGTAGAAAAGGACATGTGCAAAATTTCAAAGCGAAATCTCAAAAACTGAGCGACTAAGTGCGTATACACTACTAGATGGCGGGGCATGGCTAAATCGACTCAATTCGTCGCTGTAATGATTTGGAAAAGATATATGCTAAATAACAAAGTTTCTTGTTGTTGTCTTTTTTATAAAAAATTTCCATCAACAACATTTCTTTCTTTCATTGTTTGTCATGTGTATGAAAACAGGGGCAGTGTGCAAAACGAAAATGTTACCTCAAATATGTTTGTACTGCTGCCATCGATTTTGCCATGGCGCAGACATTTCTTTTCACCGAACGCTCAGTTGTTACGAATTGAGTGCAAAACCAATAAAGCGACAGCAAACACAACTGCAACAACAACACGCATACATGTAGCAAGCGTATGCCCACATACAACATGCATCTGGTAGGCCCAGTACTCGCACGAAGTACAAGCACACACAAGCAAGTTGCTCATAAGAACTTCATATAGTCATGCAACATTTGGTAAGATTGTGTTTATGCTGCTGTCTGTGCGTTTAAATTTGCATACGAACGAAAAGACTATAGTTATGCAATATTGCAACATTAAGGTATGGAAATATTTGTCAATGTGTGTGTGTGTATGTGATATGGTCCATCGTAAAAGAACAGCAATATGAAAATATTTGATGACTCTGGCTTTCCACAAATGGCAAACAACCAGAATTGAAGGGATGTATTAAGTAAGAATGTGTTTTTGTTGTTGTTGTTAAAGTTGTAATATAAGGACTAGTTACTGTAGAACTAGTTACGTTTGAACTAGTATTATTATTTACTATTAAAGGAAATTCTTAGTTATTCTTTCTAAAAGCTGTAATGGAAAATAGCGGTAAATTTATTTGATAAAACTTTACTCAAAAACTCTGCTTCAAAATTAATTTATGCAAAAGTTATTCCGGTTGCAAAGTCAATAGATGCTAAATGACGACTACACAAGTGCCTGGTCCATTAAATCGATATTTTTAATCAACAAAAGTAGCATCCTTGCAACAACAAATACATAACTAATTCGTAACTAGTCCAAAAAGTTTTTCAAAAAATTTTAATACCATTAAATTGCTTAAAAAATCATAAAATGTAGTTTTCTTGTAACAAGTACGTAACTAGTTCGTAACTAGTCCACAATGTAGTTCAGAAACAATGAGAAAATATTTTTTTTACATCTAAAACGATATTTTTGAAAGAACATCAAGTTTTCCTGCAACTACAGATATGTAACTAGTTCCTAACTAGACCAGAAAATTTCTAAAAAATAAAAAAAATGTTTACTGGTATATTGACATTTTTTTATCAAAAAAAAGTAGTTTTCCCACAAAAACAATATGTAACTAGTTGGTAACTAGTCCAAAAAATGGACAATACAATAAATTAAACATTTTATACCGTTCCATCGAAACTTTTTATAAAAAAGCAATGTAGTTAGCCTGCAACAAAAAGTTGCAACTAGTTCGGAACTAGTCCAAAAAAATAGATAAAAAATTAACAAAATGTTTGTACCGTTAGTGGACATATTTTATCAAAAAAAATTAGTTCTTCCGCATCAACTAATATGTAACTAGTTCGTAACTAGACCATCAACTAGTTCAAAAATTTTCAATACCGTTAAAATTTGCAATTCATTAAGCAACTTGACGAAGTAGTATCTAAAAAAATTCTCTACAAAAACTAGTTCCTCGGTACACATGAACATACCCTTCCTATACGTGCATACATATACACAAACATACACTTGAATATGCTTACCTTGTAAGCATGCAAATAAGTACATTTTCGAGAATTTGTCTACAACTTCATTGCTTCATTGTTTGCGCATTGCTGACGTTGCTGCTGTTGTTTTTGTTGTCAACGCTGCTGGTTAAGTTGTTGCTTCAGCTAACTGCATTGAAAATATTGCTTAGTTATCGTATGCAGGCAACTACGTGCATGCAACAGTTTGTGTCCACACAACTGTAGTTTATTTGGATATACAACAGCATGTGGCAAGCATAATCTCAACACATTTTGCTATTGAACAGTTGACACAATATGGCTGCCACGCTGGCTGCAGTAAAAGGAGCTTGCCACAAAATGTTGCATTACACTCGTTGCACACTCAGACCATTACGTTTGATTGCCACAACCGTTGCTAATGCAAATCTTGTTGGATAGTAGCTTTGCTGTTGTTGTAGTCGTACGTGATATGAATGGTGAGCAAGGTGTTGTTGTCACTGTAAGTGCATCTGTCCTTTTGTATTGTTTTTGTTAGGTTGCCACTGCAAGTGAACATGTTCTGCAAATAAGCTTTGCTCCAGTGCCAGGACTCACCTATTAACCACACGGTACGCTTATACTTTTAGTGACCAGAAATGGGTAACGCTTGCGTTTCTGCTAGCGATTTTTAAGTTCTGGTTCGCTCAACGCCACTTCCAAGTCAACAAACCAAAATACTCTCATTACCTAATCAACGCATTGAGCAACTGAGCTACCTTTTTGCTGTTTTGCTCAGCTGCGCTCAATTTCTTTTCACTCTTTTTGGATTACAAGCGCAGCGTGCATTTAGCTTCTTAGCCTTTGACGTGGTTTCGTCAGCTCAAAGTGCCCAACTAAGCGCAAGCAAGCAAAGCAACCAAATTTTGGTTGCACATGTAGGTGTGGTTGTGCGTGTGTGTGTGTTTGATGAGCTTTTAGTAAGGAAAACAAGTTGATTCCGGCAAATAGGTACAACATGGGATAGGAAGCATTTGCAGGGGAAACCTCAAAAATCTTTCGCAGATTTGAGTTTTCAGTGAGGTCCTCCGCAAATGCAAAGCAAACCATGATAGAAGAAAGCTTTCTGCATTAAAGTAGATGTAATCATCTTGGCGAAATGCTATACATACTACTATGAACAACAAATAAGAAGACTTTGTGCATAATTTGAAAATTCTTAATATATTCTTCGAAAGCTATAGTATGTCATCCCCTCAAAGCAATCCTCCGTGGACCCAATAGACTTGTGCCAACGTTTCATCCAATCCTCGAAACAGATATTAAAATCAATTTCCGGAATAGACTTCAGTGCACGAAGCGACTCAAGTGTAATGGCTTCAGTTGATTCAAAACGGTGTCTCCGAAGCGATCGTTTGAGTTTGCTGAGTAGAAAGAAATCCACAGCGTTAAGTCAGTTAAATATGGTGGTTGCCGCACGATATTGTTTGAAAGTTTGACGAAAAACTCACGAACAATCAACGCAGTAGGCGGTGCTGCAAAAACAAGGAAATGACGACCCATAATTGCCGCCTCCTTTTATGAATAGCTTCGTGCAAACGATGCATAACACTCAAATACTATGGCTTTTTGTTTCGCCGCTCGGAAGTAGCTCGAAGTGCACCACAACTCGATAATCGAAAAAAATTTTAACCTAACCGTAATTTCTGATCTGCGGTGACGTGTTTTTTTCGGCTTCAGCTCATTTTTTCCACCATATTCGGCCGATTTATAGACTATTTGCGGAGCGTAAGCCTAGATCTAAGAAGCATCGCAAGTAATAACACGTTTCATGATATCCTGGTAGTCGGAAAGCATTGTTTTACAGACGTTGGTTCGACGCTGTTTTTTGAAAAAATTTTGTGATTTTGGAAACAATCGTGATTTCACTTCTCTTAGGCCCAGAGGATCTTTCAAAATGGTTTTCACTGATTTTTCTGATATTCCGAAGATGTCAGTAAGGTCTCTGACTGTTATCGTCGATTTTTAAGCTCCAAATATTTTATTTTATTGACGTGTTGATGATCAGTTGATGGCCCTCCTGGACGTGGTTCGTCCGTAATGCAGTCTCGACCCTCTTTTGTACCGGAAACGGCGAACTTCTAGATAGCCTTTGGAGTGTCTTCATATCGAAAATTTAAAAAGTTTACCATAGGCGTGGCACTTTTGCGTCAATATTTACGTCTTACTGCCTATCATAAAACTCGTAGAAGAACCTGTTTAGAACAAGTATACTTTTCTATTATTGGCACTGAAACTTTCTTAGCGTTTGTGATGTCCTAATCTTAATACGATAACTTTTCTTGAGTAGTTATACACACTAAGGAGGGAGTTATAAAGCCTTATCTTTTCTTTCAAGCCGGAAACGTCGTATTACTGGTATAATATGCCACATTTTGGACCGATTCAGCGTCACCCAGTTCCAACCCGTTGCCAGAATTTAGCTACATTGGCGTATCCTGACCTTAAAAATCACGAGCAGTAATATAATCCAAACTTCTCTAATGGCCCTATCATCCAATCTCAAAAATCTTCATTGCCATGATCACACGTTGGTCTACTTCCGTAATCACTGTTACATGTTGACCGAGTCTCTATTTCTCTCTCTATTTTTCTTTTTCTCTCTATATTTCTCTTTCTTTCTCTCTCTATTTCTCTCGCGCTCTATTTCTCTTTCTCTCTCCCTTTCTCTTTTTTTCTCTCCCCTTCTCTCTCTACTTTTTTCTTCTTTTATCCATCTATCCATCTATTTCCAGTCGCATCTAGTCCTTAGGTACATTCTAACGAGATTTTTGATTTCAACAGAATAATACTCCATCTAATTACTCTGATCCTCCACACTGCAGCTGCCTTTTAAAGGCGAGGTCCAAGCACTGATCCAAACCCTTATCTGGAACACATTTTTACTTCGAACATGTGCCGTTTGCTTCACGGTAGGCGCAGTCTCAGTAACAGTTTACTTTGATAACGAGACGTATGTATAAACATATAAAAAAATTCAAAAACTACAAATTTAAATTTTTTATACTGATGGTAAGCTATCTGCAATGCTCAACTACATAACGAAAATTAGCATAACGCAATTAGGCGAGAAATTATGGTCACAAAATAAAAAACAATAGGAAAACACATTTAAAAAAAATTAAAGAAAAACAACGTCATTTTATGATGGGGAATATTAATGAATGACTTGAAAAGAAATGAATGAAGAATGGTTATCACATTATGACATAATTAAGTTTAGAAAATTATGACGAGAAATTAAAAATAAAAATCCCTGGAAGTCATAGAAAAGCGGTGTGGATAACGGATAACGGCAAATAGGTACTGTACTTACATAATGGCCTCCAGCATGAAATGTTTAATATAACAAAGTGATGGTCCTGTTTGATTAATGAATGTAGGAAAGTGAGTGATAACTGTATTTGAGAATATTAAATAAAAAAGTTCTTGAGCTGGGTGCCAGAAAAATTTTTTATCTTAAGTTAAACTTTCTAAACTCTAAAATAGAGCATTTTCTGATTGAGAATAGATCAAAGAAACATTTAAAAAGGTATTCATATTCATCTTTTCGAATGATCGTAAGAACAGAAAGAAAAAAATTCATTCAAAAATCGACGTTATTTTATGCAGCGACTCTCAATCTATCTTACTGATCGTCTAAGTTGAACTATTATTTGAAATAATTTGCTTTCTTTGATTTCTTTCGTGAATTTTTTGTACGAGAAATTGGGTTATTTGAATTTTTCATATAAAATTTGGGGTTCTGTGAAATAAGTCTGTATACAAAAGTTCTAAATATTTTTATTGCCTACAACATTCCTAAATAACCTTTTTCTATAGAACGCGTAGTTTTTGCGGAAATCAATAATTTTTAACTCTCAAAATCACGCCATTCCTTTTCCCAACCTAAGTTCGCCCGGTAATAAATTTTCCCTTAATGTTTGTTATTTTATCTTTCGGTTCTGATGGGTTTCATCCTACTATGCTTTAATTAAATTCTACAACATCTCTGGAATTTTCATGTTGATCCAAACTGTGTTTTTAAAACCGGTCAGCAAGATTTCTCTAGAACTACTCAACCGGTCTTCATGAAACTTTACACAGGTCTTTGAAATACAATAAAATATTTTTTCCAAATATTTTAGAATTTCTTTGTTAATTGGAAATTAGCTGTTTTTTACCCGAGGAAACCCATGTAACAATTTAACTAACCAAAATTTTTTTTTTTAATATTTCTGCCCTACTTTTATTCCCTCGTTAGCTAAACTTACTTTTTAAAAGCTCTGTGATGTTAAAGTCTAACATTAGAGCGTCTAGATCTTATTGCTAGCCGTCGATACTATAGAAATATATATTACATAATATTTCGATTTTTATAACCGAAGATTTTTTCTTAGCTGAGATTTATAGTCGGAAGGACCCACAGAAAATTCACATAAATAGTGCCATATACCAAAAACTACAGTGATTAACAGCGGCTTCTGAAGGCCAGAAAGGGGAGCTTCAATGCACAACAGATTATCCTTCAAATTAAAATTGTCCCCGCTTCAATAGATTTCACGCAGAAATCACTTTAGCAACCGCAAATTAAAAAAAATTTATAAATAATTTTGCCATATCTCAATAACGGTAATTCATTGCAGCGCTCCTGTCACATTTGCCACACGGTTATCACGACGTTTAATCATTGAAGATTGCGTTTGCCTGACGCGGCATTAAATGAAGACATTTAAAACAATCGCACGACGCACAGGCACAAATATGTACATACATACATACATATGTGTGTGTATGGACTGGCATGTTATCGCAGCACACAAAATAAGCATAAGCATGTATGAAGTGCGCTTGTGCATTGAAATGTTGTGGATTTAATGCTTGCGATTTAATAGCAATGAAATGTCAGTTGCGGCAAAAGATATGCACGCCTCGCAAGCAGACATGTGACATACATTTTGTTCGAAACTATATGTGCTTAAATCTCACTACAACTATACATATACAAATATATTTAATTTTATATTTAAAACAACCACAACCACATGATTATGGCGACGATTCAAGCTGAAGCGCAGCACAAACGTGCAACACCTGCCACACGCACTACACATGCGCAAATGTCATGGAAATCGCTATAGAGCATGAATGCAAGCACAATAATGGCAGAAGTAATTATAAATCAAATACAGGAAGCCAACCTATAGGGCCTTCAAAAGTGAAAGTATCATTAGGTTCAAGTGGACTAAGGATTTTTAATACTCTACAGAAAAGTAAAATTTGAGTAAAGAAGTACTGGTCAGATTTTTTTTATTTGTATCAAAACTCAGCAATTGTGGCCATTTTGTTGAGGAACTGCATATTTGCCTTCTAAGGTCCAAATTATGCAAAAAGAATGTAAATTTATGGCAACACATTTTCATGTTTTTTATTTTTTTGTAAAATTAATATTTTTTTGCTAAATTATTATTTTTTTTTTGTAAAATTGTAGTTTTTTATAATTTTTTTATTTTTTTTTTTGTAAAAATATTTTTTTTTTTTTGTAAAATTATTTTTTTTTGTGTAAAATTGTAGTTTTTTATATTTTATTTTATATTTTTTTTTTTTTTGAAAAATTATCAGTTTCGTATTATTATTTTTTTTTTAATTATTACTCTTTATAATTTTTTTTGTAAGTTGTGTTTTTTTTAATTTTTTTTGTAAAATTATTAGTTTCATATCATTATTACTTTTTTATTATATTTTTATGAGCAAAATTATTTTCGTAAAATTGTAATTTTTTAATATTTTTTTTTTTTGTTAAATTATTAGTTTTGTATCATTGTTATGTTGAATTATTATTTTTAGTAAATTGTAATTTTTTTATATATTTGTTTTTTTTTTGTAGAATTATTCGTTTCGTATTATTATATTTTTTACATTGTCAAATAATTATTTTTCGTAATTTTTTTATTTTGTAAAATTATCCGTTTTGTGTTGTTTTTTAATTATTATGTTATTATTATTTTTTGTAGTTTTTGAATTATAATAAGTTATAATTTTTTATTACTTTTTTCGAAAATTTGAAATTTTGTTATTATTATAATTATTTTTTTTTTGTAAAGTTACTATTTTTTTATTATTATTTTTATTTTTTTTTTAATATTTTTTTGTAAAATTATTGTGTTTTATATATTTATTTCATTTTTATTATTTTTTAAATTATTACTTTCCTATATTTTTTTATTTCAAAAATATTTCTCTCTTTCTCTTAAAAGTAAAAAATAAAAAGAACCTTCAAAAACCAAAATTTTAATAGCTCACGAATTCCTACAGGGTATTCATGAACGCATAAATGCATTTTTAACCTCCTACACATGCACATGCCTACCGTTATTAAGCAAGCTCTTTACGATTTTAATTAATAAATGTGTGGAACCATTTAAGTGAAGCAAAAAAGTCATATTTGACAGCGAGCTGATAGTATTATGGTAAATTATTTTGCGCGCTCAACTCTTTTTTAATATATTTGCAGCAAAGAAGATTTCATCACAGCTTGATTCAATAATTTTTTAATAAAAAAATATTCGCAATCGTATCAGCTCAGCCGTGCTGCATTGATTTAATTTTTATTTTATATTAATGCTTTGGTGAATACAACTACAAGAGGACTGTTCTTAATATTTCTAGGGAATAATGTTCTCTGCTGATATAAAAATATTTATCGTCACAATACTTGAAAAAAATTTAGCGCCTTTTTATTCATGCAGCCCATTTAGGAAAACTTGAAAAAAAACTACGTCTGATTTCGAAATAAGAGAATAGAATGGTTTTAGTGCGAAAATAAAAGACATCTTCTTGTGCTCTCCAAACCCGCGAAATTTTAAAATTCTCGTTAATTTCTGAATGCACTTCATAAAAGCAAAGCTATCCAGATACAGCATAATAAAGTTCAGGAGAGCACCACTAAAGTTACGTTCTGTGCTCTCTAGCTGGTCATGCTTGTCTATTATAAGGAATTGTTTGTTCGATTCGGCACTCTTCAAAGTTTAAAAGTTAAAATATAATCATTATACCATCATTATTGTTAAGAAATGCGATGGACGGAAGAAGGACTGAGGCGATTCAAATTTACCACTTAAAATACTTACTAATTTTCGGTAGAGTAATGGTCCGATGGAAGATAAGGCAAGATATGGATCATATTATTCATTTTTGGAAAACATAGTTAACACAGTAATTATACTAAATTTCTTGCCGACACTATGTCAAATATTGAAGATAGTTGTGGCAAAATGAAAAGCGGTGATAAGATTCAACGCATTCTCCCATAAGAAGTAGGCGTGGTTCCTAGTCCAGTTTGTACATTTTCAAATCACGCCTAGAAGAAGCGGGTACTGTAAGCAATAAAGATTTTCAGATAAAAGATAGCGGTGGCACGCCTTTAGTTCAATTTACGATACGCCACTCGACTTTACGTTTTGTCTGGTCCTCTGTGTGCGTCCATATGGTCCCACTGTTTTTGGAATAGCAATCTGAAATTTTGCCCACATTCTTTTATCCCCACAAAGTTGCTCTTCTGTTGAAAACAACGATATCGGTTCCCTTTAACATATAGCTGTCATACAAACTGAACGATGGGAATCAAGTGCTTACATGGAAACCTTTCTCATTTCACGAGGTATCTTCACGAAATTTTGCATTAGTTGTTGCCTAAGGCAACATTGCACCCAACGAAGAAATTACAGAGATCGGGTCACTATAACATATAGCTGCCATACAACCTGAACGATTGGAATCAAGTGCTTTTATCGAAACTTTCTGATATGTGAAGGGTATTATAACTTAGTTAACGTTTTTTGTTACTTTTTCTATAACGTAACACAATTTCAAGACCTGCTTAGTATAATTTGTTGCTCACTTTCCTCCCAAAATCACTAAAAATGTTTTAACATTCAAAATGTAAAATATTTTAATTATACAATACTATCTTTACTTACTAATTTTCTTGTCTTCTGTCATCGATTTTTTATCTTACCTGCAAATACAAAGAAAATAGTTTTTAAGTAACAAGTGGTATATGCAATAATATGAAATAATATTTTTGAACATTTTAAAATTAAGAACTGTTGATAGTTTAGTAATTTAGTAATTCTTAGAGTATTTGTGATTGCTTAACACTGGCCAAATCCGATTGATAGTAGTAATATCTCGAACCACTTTTGGCATAGGTACCTAGGAAGAAGTATTTTGTCGCATATTGGTCTTCTTATACTCAACTTTTTTTAATTAAGGGGGTATTCTAGTCTAGAATTTAAATTTTGGGCAGTTTTTTGAATTTTATTTAAATAAAAAAACCAAAAATATTTTTACTATACATTTTTTATGGTGTTTTTTATTGATATCTTAATAATATAGAAAAAAAAATTTACAAAAAAATATTAAAAATTAAAATAATTAGAGGGGGAGGTAAGACAGGTGTAAAAAAATGGTGCATCCTGATGACATTGATCCTGCCTCTCCTAGTGGTCTGAAAAAAAGTATCAAAAGAAATTCTTAATCATTGAGGCTGCTAGGGTAGGGACTATCCTCAGGGAACACGAAAATTTTTTTTTTGAAAAATGGCGACTGTCTGAAAATAAAAATCATTTTTAGCGCTTTTTTTGAAATTCCTGAATTTTTTTTAAATAATTTTAATTTTTAAAAATCCTTTGGAGGATATGTTCTTAAGAGTCTAAACTTTAAATATATGAAAAAAAGTCGAATTTTTCAAAATTGTAGAATAGAATACCCACTTAAATTATTAGCGAATCGATACAATTTTCAGACTTTTTGTTATAAAGTGACTTCGAAATTGCTGAAATTTTATAAGATTATAAAAATTGCCTTTGAATTTCAGTACTTTGTCGATATTTTAATACCAAACACGTGAAAAAGGAAAGGGTTTACAACAAAAAGCAGCAAAAGAGTCCTCAACAAACTTCATAAGTCAATAAATTACACCGAAATTTCACTGGCAATAACAATTTGTTTGCCTCCTTTAGTGGCTTTGTCAAATGGGCTCGACAAACTACCGACAACAGATGATTGAAAGCAAAAAGGTTTAAATTTTGTTTGACAATAAAGCACCTATAAAGCACCCATAAAGTAATTTAAACTATATGAGCCTACGTATATATATTTACATATACACATACACAAACACATATATTTCTACCTATACCCAATCACAAATACACACAACGCACCGATAAGCCGTGCGCAAACAAATCACTTGCCTGTCGCATCGATATAAAAAAGGAAGAAGACGCACAGCAATTACTATATTATCTGACGGCAGCAGCAGCAATAGCAGCTGTTGCCACAGTTGTTGCATGCCAGCAGATAAAAGCATCAATCAAAGTTTGTTTGTGCGCACTTTTTAATTCCTTTTTTTTTTGCATAATCGTCCTTTTAAAACAAAAAACGCTTTTAAAAATCACAAAACCAAACAGAAAATTAAATATATTTACCCACACGCACTTACAGCGCAGCCATACATACATAGGTAGCTATAGGAATGAAAGTGCTGTCAATCAACAGCTGAAGTGTCTATGCGAGTGTATGTGTGTGTGTGTGGGTGCTTGTGTGGGTACAATCATTGCGGCAATCAGTCACTGCACATCAGTCACTCAATGCATTTACAATAATTACATTTGCGGCGTAATCTCGTGAAGCTGGCGAGCATCGACAACGAAGCGTAAAAAGAAAATGAAAAACGGCTGTATGCACATACAACCACACGCACAGGCACGTACACACATACACGGAACGAGTGAGAGTGTGGCAAAAAATGTCGGTTATTTTTGTTGCAGGCAACAAGCTAGCGGTAAATCTATAGTATGTAAATGCTGCGGCTACACAGTAGCGGTTTGTAACGGTACATATGTATATTGGTTGCGAGGGTGCTACTGTGGCCGCTACAACGCAAGGAGGAGAGTGGCCAGCGATGCTGTACTGCCAACTTAGCAAATATACTCAATTAAAGTGTGCTTAATACAACAATATTTACATACGGCGTACAACAAAAACAAAAACTACACATACATATATACACACATACACACACACGCAAGTTAGCAACCAACATACTTTGCATGCATGCTTATGGTATGTATGGTCAACACTTAATTGCTGGTATTAAAATTGTAAAATTACTCATACGTCATGTCATACCGCCTACGCATTAATCAAACTGCCAGACTCGGCTGGTGAAGCAAGCTGAGCCGAGCATGCGTAATAGTGTAGCCGCCAGCTGTTGTTGGCTAGTCGACAGCCGTATTGGTAATTAAGGCGTATATGTGTGTATGGGTGTGTGTTGGTGTTACATACATATGTACATATAGCTGGCAATCAGTAATAATTAATTTGCTTTAAATTGCTTACGCATATATTAAATTCACATTACCGACACGAGTTTATTATGCCACAAGCATTCACATAAACAGACAGTTATATGCATATGTATAGAAATTAAAAGTTACATATGCATGTTTGTATAATCTTAATTGTTTATAATGTCAAAATCAATTACTTGGTTATTTTAAAACGCTTGAAAGTGCTCATACAACAAATATTGCAACAAAACACCGCTGCTGTTAACATTATTGAAGAAATCGCGCATTTTGAATCCTAGGCTAGTCCAACTCCAATGTACAGAACATAATCTCGACGATTAGTGCAGCACCGCAAGTTTACTATCTGATCAAATATGAACCGGACTGCCAAAAAAAAAAAAAAAAAAAAACAAAAACAAAAAAACAAAAAAAAACATTTCACAAATGTGCAATATGAAGTGGCGTACATTTTTGTCGGATATCTACATTGTGACAAAAAAGTACCCTGAAAACGTATTTCCACGACTGACTTTCAAGCCAAAAAAGCAATGAATACCATCGCTCAACCACCGTATTTACTAGCTTTGGCTACGTGTGATTTCTTCTTGTTCCCCAAACTAAAACTGCAGCTTCGTGGAACCTGTTTTCAGTCAATCAAAGAGATACAACAAATTTCGCTGAAGGACATTCTAAAAAGTGTTTATTAAGAGTGTTTCAAGGACTGGAAAAATCATTCGTAAAAGTGCATTACATCTGAAGGAGATTAATTTGAGGGCAACATAATAAATATTGATGCATAATTAAATATTTTGTATTTTATTTACAATTTCCGGGTACTTTTTGTCACAATTTACATCTTCCGCGTCGATTTCATCAAATTCTGGGAAAAAATCAGTCAACATTGTGTTGTAACGCTCACTATTGATGGTAACGACATTTGATGCCTCATTTCGGAAGAAAGCTGCGCCATAGCTCAATCCGCAACAAACGGTCGATTTTGGGGAAGGAAAAGCGTTTCCCGAACCACACGAGGATTCAACTCAGCCCGATAGTGACAATTTTTTTTTCTGTTGACGAAGCTATTAAGACAGAAATGGGTGCTATCTAAGAATATGATGATAGAATGATGATATAAAATATAAAAACCCTGGTTGGCTTCCAACATTTCCAGCGTCCAAACAGCAAAGATACGGTGCTTTAAATGGTATGACGGCGTCAGTGCTTGTGCTAACACAACCTTATACGGCTGCAAAGCCAAATCGAAAATCAAAATTCGCCATGTATTTATCGGAGCGACCCAAATGTGCCGAACGATGACTGATTCGGATTGGCCTCAACACATACCTCAGCGACAGCGATATTTTCCTCACAACGGCCTCTTCTTTGATCTGAAGGAGGTTTCCTTTCGTGCAGATAACAGTCATTTTCGAAGTTTGCAATTACGCGTTGATTAGGCCACTCAGAAGGAGCATCATGACGACCGTGTTTTACGCGAAGCACTCTTACAGTAGCCACCGGAGAACGAGCGTTTAGGTAATAATTTTAGACAATTTCGAAGAGTTGTGTCAAAATTAAACCTGGCATAATGAACGACAAACTGTACTATGTACATACACTGACAAAGTTATACATAATTCCGTAAACAAACATGGCGGGCACGAGGTGTTAAAATCACGTCAGCTCTACTACAGGGTAGGCCATTTAAAGTTGACCCATTTGTTTCTAAAAAAAAAGAACAAAAGAAAACAATGTTTTTTGTTCATTTCAAAAATAATTTATTTTGGTCCAAGGGGATTTGTTTCAGCTAATATTTAAAAATTAGATCGCGTAAATGGGCACCTTTAGCTTTGACAGCTAAATGCACTCTTTTTTCGACATTTTCCATGACTTTGGCCAATGTTTCGGATGATATGGCGGCTGTTTCACGTCGAATGTTGGCTTTCAGTTGAGCTAAGGTCTTTGGCTTATTAGCGTATACCTTGGATTTCAAATAACCCCACAAATAAAAGTCTGGTGGCGTCAAATCTGGTGATCTCGGTGGCCAGTCAACATCACCATTTTTCGATATCAATCGCCCGGGGAAAAATGGTCGCAATAAATTGATTGTTGGTCGAGCTGTATGGCATGTAGCCCCGTCCTGTTGCAACCAGAAGTTATCCATGTCATTTTCGCGAATAATGGGTATCACAAAATCCGTTATCATGGCTCGATAACGCTCACCATTGACTGTTGTCGTGGCTCCATCATCGTCTTCGAAAAAATACGGTCCGATGATCATATTCGCGCAAACACCGCACCAAACTGTTACTTTTTGGTCGTAAAGAGGCTGTTCTTCAATTAATTGAGGATTTTCGGTGGCATAAAATCGGCAATTTTGCTTGTTTACGCCTCCATTCAACGAGAAATGTGCCTCGTCTGACATGATGAGTTTTCGCCAAAAGTCAAGTTCGTTTTCAGCCATTTCGATGGCCCATTTGCCAAAATTAAGGCGTCGCGGATAATCAGCTGGGTTTAGTTTTTGTGCCATTTGAATTTTATATGGAAATATCTTCAAATCTTTATGAATTATGCGTCGGAGAGTGGTGCGAGAGATGTCTAATTCCTGAGAGCGGCGATAACTCGATGTCGATGGAGTCTCCTCAATACTGGCTCGTACAGCTTCGATATTTTCATCAGAACGTCTTGTGCGTTGTCTGGATGCATGACTGGCATTACTGAGATTACCGGTGTTCACAAATTTTGCGTATAAAGACTTAATTGTGTTCTTAACTGGAGCACTTTTCACTTTATTTTTTTTGCGAAACGCACGTTGAGTTAACACAATTGAAAAGTTATTTTGAATATAAAGCTGAACAATTTCAGCGCGTTCTTTTGGAGTGTACTGTTCCATGGTATAAATTGTCTTCGAATGACGCTTCTAACGCGGTATGACATTAGCCGATTTGTCAGCGCTGTTAAAAGTTACAGCGTTGCCAGATGGGTCAACTTTAAATGGCCTACCCTGTAGTAAGCACCAAATCATTACAATAGCCTTAAGAATAGGCTCTTTTTGAGTCGATACAAACATACAAAGACTTAATCTAATTTTCCATTAAATTGTTCTAAGCTTGGCTGTGATAACCTCTACCGATTATTAGTGTTCTTGAGCAGGTTTTTGGAGTTACAATCGCTAGATTGTTGGACAGACATTTCAACGCCTTATTCATAAACCTACGTCTCGCCACCAAAAAATAATGCACTCGCTTATTGATGACACGACAATTTGCAAACACTGTTTCTTTAAGTTTTTCGATGTTATCGTCATTAATATAGGTGACTGGCACTCAAAGTAGACTCACCAAAATATTTCTGCAAATTGTTTAACGATTCCGTAGGCGTGATTCTATTGGAGACAAAAATTTTCAGGGAAGCTAGTTTATATATTTTTTATGATAAAAACTGACTGAAAAACTTTTCGAATGGTAAACTGAGAGCTGCCAAATTCTCTTATTGGCATATGGAAATTTGCCACGAACACAAAAAACATTTACCAATCCAGGAAAATAATTTATATTAGTTTAATCAAACCAATCCCGTTTGATCCTTACTGGTCATGTTTTTTAAATTGATGATCTTGAACTCTATAATCTTTTATCCCATTCTCCGACCACATGACCTCATCCAACTCCGACAAATCTGGAAGTCTTTAAAACTATGTGACCTCATCCACCTCCGACAAATCTGGAAGTTTTTAAAACTAGCTTGACAGGCAATGCTGTTTTTTTGTGTGGAAAACGATTTGAGCAATTTGCTTCGCAATGGATGAAACAGTCATCTCAGCCTCATGATTATAGAAACAACAGTTCTTCAACCTCAATCTAGTGGTATATCTACATTTCCTTATTCCAAAGTTAAATAACTCTATTCTGAACCCTTTCAGCTTGTACACTGCCATAATTTAGTTTGGTAATGGCCAGCACTTTTGAGTATTCCTTAAAAGTTACATTTACTAGTCACCAGGCCTATAGATTTCTTTTGTACGATAATTTTCCAAAGCTCCCTAAAATCCTCAAGATTTTTGGGCTACGCAACGTTTTAGTCTATATTTTTTAGGACTGACATGGAACCGTTTTCAGCAACCATAACGAACATAATCATAACAATCAATAAACAATATTATTGTGCCTTGTTGGATCAATTAGACGTTAAGAGCAATCAAGGTAAGGCAGAAACCTGCCGAGTTGACAGCTCTTGGCGGGATAAAAATCCAGGTCCTTTCCGGTTACATAGAGTAAACGGTTCCCACAGTTTATTTATTGTCTCTGTCTTAAGTTTTTTTCTTCGTTTCAAAAATGAATAAATATTTTTCATGTACTTCTTGGATCCTAGTTGCTGTTGTTGCTGAAAATACTCCCCTAGAAGAGTTGAGGAAAGCTGCCAAGTTGGCAATGTTTGCCTAGATAAAGATTTGGGGCCGTTCCGGATACTCTTAGCAAACCGAACTACCGTGGGTAAAGAAGTGCAGGATGCCCTTAGGTTTTTTTATCTGCTTTAAAACACTTGCCTAACATTTTCAAATATATTACTTAACGGTAGTCTGAAGCGTACACTTATATCTATGTAAGCAGATTAAAGCCAACTGCTAATTACCAGATATATTGGTTAATTTCATGCTCATTATAGTCAAGTAGCACTACAATTGAGCGCTAATTGCCGTTGCAACAGCAACAGTACTTGACCGCCAGCCAGCAAACCTCAGCTGCCACAAGTCTATGCTTAATTTAGTCAGCTACTAATTTGCGGCCAAGACTTTAAATGATCTTCGGCATACGTCGGCATGTACTCGTTTATGGACCAGCATTAGACATTTATATTAAACAATAAACGTTATATAACTAAAAGCTAGTTGCGTGTTGCTTACTTGAATGCAGACAGTCGTGATAGCAAGTATTGAGTATCCACAAGCGAGTATTAACAGGCAACTGGCAACTGACGAATGTCGGTCAATAAGCAACAAAGAACAACATTTGCTTATCTAAGCCAGCTTAGTTAACTGTTTGAAATTTGACGCCACAAAGAGTAAATAATAGCACGCAGATGAGCAATTCTACGCACACATATGTACACAAGAAGGCAAATATTGTGTTTGATTTAAATAGAGAAATAAGCAAATAGCGTAACCGAAAGGTAAAGCAAAGCAAATGTGGATTTAACAGATTATAATTTTGCCAATATAGCATAGAAATAGCATTTGATTGTTGACCGATTGATTCGATATGTATGGGTTTCAGAAAGGTTGGTCCAAATATTAGTTCTTAAATTTGAATTGCCAAGAGTTGTTCACCTAATTTTTAGCCAGAGTACCAGAAGATAATTAATACACTTTAATAAGAAAAGTTTACTTTTAGGAGGAGCGTAATCTTCCACAATTCTGCCATTGTATTCAGCATCTTCCCAGCTCTTTCACTTTCGTTAAAAGCCTCACTTTCAATTACGTCAAGTGCTCAAAGCAACATTTTTGGCATTCCACTTTGTGTCGCCGCACACAAATTCTGGTTTCTATTTTCCTGCCAACATTGGAAATCTGACGAGCAAAGATTTCAATGTTTCTACAAAAAAAACGCGCACAGAAAGGAAAATCTCAAAAGCAAGGCAAGTAAAATGACTTAACGGTAACAATGAGCCCGCCACTTCGAACAGTGAGCAGTTTAAAGCAATACTTGTTGAGCGTAAGAGCCTCAAGCGATGACGTTTTTAGACACAATCCGCTCATGGCGCTTTCCCTGAAGCGAAGAATAAAAGAAACGACGCGTTGAAGAAGTATTTTAGCGTTGACTTTTGTTTCCAATTCGTTCGCAAGCATCAATTTTTTGCCTTCTCTACCCGCTGTATTTGCAAACGCCTCGGTTCTTCAATGAACTCTGGTAAGCAGCTGCTGTCTCTCACACGACGATTTCAGGCGCGATGTCCGCCGTTTTTACGGTATAAATGTTTCTTTTTTGTTAATTGTAAAGGCTGTAAGCTGGATTTATTAGATATTGAAGATAGCCGCGGAGTTTACGGTTATTCGCTGGTTATAAATTAAGCTAAGTTTCGGTTAGATAGAATCCTTATGTAAAGAACGAATGAAACTACTGCTGCTGGGTTTTCATTTTTTATAAAAACAAAATTCTAAAAAATGCTTTCCAAAATCTGTACCATGATTCCTACAGGTATTTGGTACAACAAGATTTCACAAAAGCAGTTCTAATTGTATAAAAATCCTCAGACTACAATTGTCACAGCTCACTCATAGGTCCATTAGAAACTCGAATAGTCTTCTTATTTCTTTTGACTACACAATCATATGTTGAACAGCCGAAATATTTGCACTAAATAATTAAATCATTAACATTTATATTTCATTGCCACAAAATTACAAACCTTGGAGATTCCTGTTATCTAATATTATATTAAAAAGTATAATACGCCTGGAAGAGCACTACAAAGTGCATCAGGCAAATGCACCCACAGTTAAAGCACAAACATAATAACTACGAGTTATGCTAATTATTGCCGGTTAAGCAATACCGTATGCCAGCATTGCCAGCTAGCTAACGTTTCGAACGGCTGCCACAGCAGCACAGTGTAGAATTCAGTCAATCAGTTGCAGCTCCAATTACTATGACTTCAGCTGATATTTTGGTTGACTTGCATTAACTTTGCACGCTGATTGGCTGCCTGCATACCTTACACAGCCTGTCATGCCATGTACTCTTGGCTTCTAGGCTTTTGCATTGCTTTAACAGCACAAATTATCTACTCAATTAAGTTGTTAGATCGATATATTGGCTGTGATGTCAGTCGCTTGATGCAGGTTGGTTGCAAGTATGCCATTTGAGCCATACAGGGGGTCGGTAAGTGTGTTGGTTTTCTATGTATAATTAAGTTAAATTAATTTACGTTATATAAATCTAGTGAGATATGAAAACCTTAGGAGTCTTCGGCACGGCAGCAATGTTTTCATAAGTATTAATATTTATGCTCTGAAAGACTAACCATATTCCATAATGTTGGCTCATGACTACTAGTCTAGGATTATGTACTAAAGCTGCAGCAATACTTCGAGAACTTTTATAATATCATCAGCATGAGGGAAGCATTATACCATATTCAAACCGGTCAATTAACTGAGGCAATTAAGCTGGCTCACATTTTTTAGTATGATTTATGAAAGCTTTTTGATTTCATTAAACATAAGTAAGATGTCACATGAAGATTTTTATATTTATTTTAATGACAACTCACTATTAATTGCGCAATTAGCTAATTATTCCATTATGTGATAAATTGAAAACAATTAGCGGTTTAAATCAGGCAATGAGAATAAATATTTGAGTTTGTTTTAATGACAATATTTACAATAAATTGAATAGTTAGCTAAATACTTCATTATATGGTTAATTGAGTAACATTAGTATACTATTGCGCAATTAAGAAAAATATTTGAATTTATTTTACTGACAACTCAGTACTAAATGGAGTGTAAGCTAAATACTTCATTGTATGGTTAATTTATTAAAATTAGTAGACTAAATTGATCAATTAGAAAATTATTTTAATTTATTTTAATAACAACTCGTACACAGTCGATTGTACTAATCGGACAGTTAGCTAAATACTTCATTATATGGTTAATTGGGTAACATTATTACAATAAATTGCTCAATTAAAAAAATATTTGAATATATTTTACTGAGAACTCAGTACAAATTGGACAGTTAGCTAAATATTTAATTATATGGTTAATTGAGTAACATTAGTACAGAAATTGCGCAATTAAGAAAAGCATTTGAATATATTTTACTGACAACTCAGTCCTAAATGGAGAGTAGGCTAAATACTTCAATATACTAACAGTTAATTGGTCACCATTAGTAGACTAAATTGCTCAATTAGGAAATTATTTGCATTAATTTTAATGACAATTCAGTCCTAATTAGACAGATAGCTAAATACTTCATTATATGCTTAGTTGTGTATCATTAGTAGAGTAAATTATTGGAAAGTTAGCTAAATATTTAATTATATGGTTAATTGAGTACCATTATTACACTAAATTGCTTAATTCAGAAAAATATTTGAATTTTTTTTTACTTACAACTCAGTACAAATTGGACAGTTGGCTAAATATTTAATTGTATGGTTAATTGAGTACAATTAGTAGACTAAATTGATCAATTAGAAAATTATTTGAATTTATTTTAATAACATCTCGTACAAAGTCGATTGTACTAATTGAGTACAATTAGACTACTTAATTGCTAAATTAGAAAATTATTTAAGTTGATTTAATTACAACTTGTACAAAATCACAGTACTAAGTGTGCAGTGAGCTAATTACACCATTATATTATTAATTGAGAAACATTATAGCGTTAAATTGCTCATTTAGAAAAATGTTTCAATTTATTTTCATGACAACTGAGTAATAACTAGATAGTTGGCTAAATACTCCACTACAAGAATAATAAAGAGGTTTAACATTATTTAACAACTCAGTACTAATTGGGCTATTAGACAATTGCTTAATTATAACATTAAGTGAGAACATTTAGTGGCCTAACTTACCCAATTCGAAAAGTATTTGTGATTACAACCGTACATTTGGATAATTACTCCATTTTAGGGTAAATGGAGGACAATTAGGGGGATTAATTGCTCCATTAGAAAGTAAATTGAGGTAATTGAGCGTTAAATTGCTAATTATTTTTATTTCAATTATAAAAATAATGAATTATTTGAATTTATTTAATCATAATTCAGTGCTAATTGATGATGGAGCCACGATCTCTACTTTTCACCGTCATCAAAATAAAAATAATATATTGATTTAAATAAAACTGTATATTTTCTAACGACAAAATTATATATTTCATTAAAAAAAAAAATTATACAGCCACCTTTGTATGGAAAAATGAAAGTTTTAATTAAATTCACATAAAATACAAGTTGCATATCAGCAAAATATTCTTTCTTATGAAGCTATTTTATTTAAGCCTTTCACAAGATTTTTTCTGTTTTGTAATTAAATTGTCAAAAGAATCAATTAGCCCGAAGAAATAATTCAATAATTCAACTCAGTAGGTTTTATATGCTCTCAATACCAATTATACGCTTGTGCGTCAAATTTTTTTTACTGGATTCTCACATATTCTGCACTCATACATCTACAAATACTCAAAGAAATATGCAAATTAATGGATACACGAGTTTGTAGATGAAATATTTCTTGTGCGAAGTACATGTGCAAACATTTTTTTATACACATGTAATACAGACAAAGTTATAGTACAGTGGTGTTAAGAAGTTAGCAGCGCCTTCACTGAATTATGAAAAAATAGTTAAATAAACGTTAAGACTATAAAATCGTTTATAAAAAAATGTTGATAATAAAACAACATTCATGAGACCATAATATATTATTTAAAAAATAATAAAAAAAATCAATCTTCCGAAAATTCTAGAGTGGCCTAACCCTTCAAGAACTTTTATTCATAGTACCAACTATAATCCTTGTGCTAACCAGCAGTTTGGTATGCAGTTCCCTTTTCAAAGATTTTAGTTCAAAAATCTATTTAAATTTTTCTCTCGCTTAAAATATACCGTTACAGCTGCTATTTCTTAGAACAGCACTGTAGTTGCTGAGCTAGGTTAAAGAATTTTTATATGTACATTTTAGTGCAATTTATTAATTAAATTTTATTTCTATTTCTTAAAAGTATTCAACATTCATTATTGCTTTTGATATTTACATATTTACGAACGTATGCCTAAACACTGGTGCGAATTCCAAGCTAATAAGAATATATGCAATGCAAATCGAATAAAATCAAATCAAGCACTGAGGTAAATATTAATTATTTTAGGAAAGCTTAGCATTCACTTTAGTTGTTAGGTGTAATTGCTGCAAGAGTGAAGAGAACTCAGAAAAGATTGCAGTAAACCAGCATCAGGAAGATAGTATTACGTTATGAAATATGGACAAAAAATAGTAAGACTTTATTCATGATTTTGCAAATATTAATTTATTCCTCACAATCTATGTCGTTCTTCTCAAAGTAATCATCCTTGGCCACAATACGCTTATGCTAACGTTTTTTTCTTTCCCTGAGACATTTGTTAAAGTAAATTTCCGGAATAGCTTTCAATGCTCATAGCGATTCACGTTCAATGACTTCAAATTACTCAAAGCGGTTTTCCCGTAGCATTCACTTGAGTTTGTTGAATAGCCTGAAGTCACACGGAACTAAAATAGACAAATACGGTGGTTGCGATACGATATTTGTTAAAAATCTGACAAAAACCTCACGAAGAATCAATACAGTATACGACTGTGCACTATCGTGGTGCAAATACTAAGAGTTACCGGCCTTTACTCAGAACTCTTTTCATGAATACTGACTCCTTCTTGGCAGTTTCGCCGGTCGGAAGAAATTCGGTGTGCACCACATCTCGATAATCGAAGAAAACTATCAACATTACCCCGATTTTTGACAAGCTTCCAAGTGTTTTCTCGGTTTCCACTCACCTTAGTCACGGTATTCGGCGGATTGATCGTCTGTTTTCGGGACGTAAACATAGATCCAAGACTCATCTCCAGTAATAATACGTTTCATGGCATCCTGTTATTCGGAAAGGATTGTTTCACAGTCGTTAATTCGATGCTATTTCTCGAAAAAAAATTTAGTGATTTTGAAACCAATCGTGCTTTCTCTTTTCTTAGACCAAAATGATCTTTTAAAATGTTTTGCAGTGATCCTTTTCTATTCCAACGATGTCAATAAGATCTCTGATTGTTGATCGCCGATTTTCAATCAAATTTTTTTTTATTTTATTGTCGTATTGACTAACCTCGTGACGTGCAATCAGATTTTGAACACAAAAACAGAAACCCCAAAAAAAACACAAAATTGTTGACTACACTGGTATTAAGTATGAATTCTTTACAAAATTCTTTCCGAGCTTACTAAGGCAATGCAAAAAGCTGCAATAGAAAAACAACACAGTCACCTCAAAGTACTTTTTCACATCACTTCGTATATGAAATTATTTAGCGCACCACCCTAATGCTTACGCACACACACATGTGGCACACTTGCGAACACATGCGCACGTTTATGCCATTGAAGCTGATTATCTTGGCATATGCCTGATGCAACAGGTTCATATTCCATGGCATGTAGCACCAACACCAATGCACTTATGTATGTATGTTTTATGATAGGTTCTACTACGCGTACGTGCTTGCGATAACGGCGGCTAATGGAATACGGGCTCTTAGCATAATTTCGATTTTATAGAATTTCAATTTCAAGTTGCCACTAGCAATCGACGCATTTGCTGCAGAAAGTAGAAAAAACACATGTACATGCACTTATACAACTGCATAAAGCGAAACACATACAAAGTTGTTTAGGCAGGCACATAGGCACTCACTCTGGTGTGCTTCAATGCGTATACAGAACTACTGTAACTAATGGGTATTTATTTATTAATGTCCTGCTGTATATAAAATGATAAGAAAGTATATATGTATATTTTTTAAGGATTTGTGGTTTTGTTTTTTTAACAAAAATTTATCTTACAAAATGGCATAAATTAAAATAAAGGTTATGTGCAATTTGAAATAAAAACAAAATGCAAATAAATTTAAGGTGACAATATTTAAGCTTCTTAGAAAAGCTTTAAAATTGCTTTTACCTATTTGGATAAACAACAAAAATCTGAATAGTCTTATACATATGTAGTTATGATACATTTGTTGAACTATTACAGTAAGAGAGCTCAAGTGGGGAATTAAATGGAGGGATGGATTAGAGACGCATTAAGGAGCAAAATAGGAAAAGTAGAATAGTTGGAAAGGTTTGTTACTTGATACTCGCAAAACGGTAGGGCAACAAGAAGAAGCATATCAGAAATAACTCCCCACTAGTTTTTTAGTCACAAAAAATAATTTAATTTTGAGACCTGTTCAACAATATTTGGCGTATTTCATCAAATTTACTAAAATAAAATTTTAAACAGGTGGCAACACTACTAAGAAAAAAATAATTTTGATCATTAAAACCGCCAAATAAATTCACAATAACGAGAAACTATAGTATTGCTTTATTTTTGGCGAAGTTATTTTATTTGATATTAATTTGATAATATTGAACACAACTTTTTTAATTATTTAAATTTTTAAAATAGGTGGCAGGTGGTACTTTTAGAAAAAAACTCAGATAGAAATGTTTTTTAAATCTGTTTAGCGATCTTTAACTCATTTTATCGCCTTTACCGATATAAATTTTAGAACAGGTGGCAACGCTTCTACTAAATAACTCCGACCGAACTAGTTTTAAGACTTATTAAACAATACTTGGCGCATTTTATCAAATTTACTGAAATAAAATTTTAAACAGGTGGCAACTCTACCAAGAAAAAATTTCAAACCTAGAATATTTGTAACTTTATTACTTTGGTGTAGTTTATAGTATGTTCTATAAATTTATAGTGTTTTAATGCTGTAATTTTTCAAACAGGTGACAACGCCGGAAAACGGTGAAAAACGCTGAAAGAACTATTTGGAGACTCAAACAGAAATAGTTTTGAGACCTGTTTTAGCGATTTTTAACTCATTTTACCACTTTTACTGATAAAAATTTAGAAACAGGTGGAAACTGTTCTACTAAATAACCCTGACAGAACTAATTTTGAGACTTCTTAAACAATATTTAAACCATTTTATCAAATTTTCTAAAATTAAATTTAAAAAAGATGGCAACTCTGCTAAGAAAAATTTGTAAACTGTAATATTTGAGAGCACTTATCACTTTGGTGCAGAATTTATAGTGTTTTATAGGGCTTTAAATTTCATGCAGGTGGCAACCTCACAGCGTTTTGGTTTTAAGCCGAGTAAACTAATAATAATAAAATGAAACTATCTTTAACGGATTTTTAACACTTTTTATAATGTTTGCTAAAAAAAATTTTACCGGGTGGCAACCCTTTTCCGAAATATTTTTGGAAAAATAAACCTGAAGACCTGTTTAATAATTTTTGGCTCATTTTATTAAATTTGCTAAAAATGAAATTTTAAAAAGGTGCCAACTCTTCTAAAAAAAAATTTGTAAACTGTAAGATTTTACAAGCCTTTTTACTTTTATGTAAATTTATAGTGTTTTATAGTAGTTCAAATTTGCAAGCAGATGGCAACCCTCTCGTTGTTTTGTTTCAAACCGAGTAATACTTAACTAAACTGAAATAAGAAAAAGCAGAAAAAATGGCAAAATTTAGTATCTTCTAAACATTACTCTCTCTCCCTTTTTAGTTGTTCAAAATTTTTATTTTTTTAATATAATAAAAAAAAGTAAAACTCTTTATAACCAAATTTGTAATTTCTCTTTAAAAATTTTTTCTCCCTCTCATTAAAAACTAAAACTATTGCAATTTAATTTGAAAATTTGGCCCCCATCTGCTGCGTAAATTCCCTGGCATTTAAGCCCATCATTAAATGCCGAACACACAGGAAGCTAGAAATGAGTTTATTGCTGCAAAACACCCCTCCAGCTTTAGTTAATACAAAGTTTTTAACACAAACAAGCAAACATGCGCACGCACATACAGAAAACGCCTCGACGCACTTAAAAACTTGACAATACGAAGTTTATGCTTTTGTAAGCAAACTTTTCCGAAAACTTTAATACGCAATTCTAATAGTTTATTTATTTCTTTTGCGCTTAACCAAATAGGAAATTAGTTTTAAATTACGTTGCAACAATGCTGTACAAATAACTTTGCAACTGTAAGCTGACACATAAACACATATGTATGTGTATGTAAAACTATTTGTACTGTGAATATTTATGAATGAATAAAGAGGCGGCTTAAATAGTTTTTATTGTTGTAGAAAAGTTTCCAACTCATTGAGGAACACATGCCTGTAACATGCCACTAACAAATGCAACACAGTTATGTATGCGCATAACTAACAACAACAACACGAATGCGCTAAGACGGTATGTTGGTAAGGCTGGGCGTATAAGTAACCTTAGTGCCAGTTACAAATTTGATAAGCGAAAATTCTTGAAGCTGTGCAAAAGTATAGACACTTAAAGACGATTAAAGCCTTCATTGCCTTAATTGAGTGTAGTTAAGCATTAAGTGGTGCATTATTAATTAATTTACAATTAAATTAGAAATCATGAGTCACTTAAGTGAATGCTCATGTCTACAAATTGTATGAAATCTTGTCATTACAGGCGAAGAAATTGTGTACACGCTGTAATTGCCTACTCAATTAAGCAAATTATTTAGCTCAAAGACCAAATTATATTCTATTAATTTCTCAAGTAAGTGTAATTAATATTTGCTGGTAACTGACTGCTGCGCCATTTCGATGTTACTATTCAATGCTCTGAATGATATGCAAGTAAGTATACGAATTTTCGGGTA
>CM050323.1:55139395-55209509 GCA_027475135.1 Bactrocera correcta
CTGCTGCTGCGCAGCATGCTTTCACATTTCAAATTTTTTGTCGCAACACAAATTTAAGTAAGTCGTCAGCCGGCGCCGGCACTGATACGACGACAACAGCGCGCACAGCTGCGGCAATGAAGGCACGCGGCGGCATCATCAGGAGAGACACACTTTTGGCAAAACATCATCATAATTTTATTTGCATAAAATTTGCAGTGACAGAAGTTTTTTCGCCTGCCCCAACAAACAAATATTCAGCAATGTTGCCGAAAGCAGAGTGAGGGAGTGAGTGAGTGTCATAGCGGATGGGAAAAAGGCGATATCTTTGTAATTTACAAGCCACCTGCGCCCATAGCCCATAATGGCTGCTCATTTTATTTAATTTCGCTACGCTATGAAGTCTTGCTTTTTTGTTGTATTACCAAATTTCATTTCCTCGCTTTGCTTGCTTCCATTGGGAGCTGCTCTGGCTGTGTGTGCCAACTGTTGCCACATGGTTTGTGGGTGGAATTAAAATGAGAAATATTTGGAAAAATACGTAGTAATGTTTTTTTGTATATTTTCATGTTTTTGGGTTTTATGTTTATACAGTTTTTTGTTGCAGCATACACAAGTATAAGTATAAGGCGGCAGTAAACTACTTTACGTTCTCTTGATGCTGAACCTTAACTTTGGCAACCCGAACTCTAGGTGGTGCTTTATAATTTTGGCTTTTAAGGCAAGAAACCAAGATCTCTCGGTTGCTCGTAGCCACAGAAGTTTATATATACATATATATGTATGTTTATTACATAAAGAGCGTTTGCTTTGTAGTATAATTTACATATGTACATGCATATGGGGTACTCCATACCAAATCGACCACTTTTGAACCCGACCCCTTTAGATTTTGCTGAAACTATTCCATTCTTTTCTACCCTGTGAAAAACATTTTTGAGAATTTTTTCAAAATCTTTTGTCCAACTTCAAAAAAGTTATGAATTTTGCTATTTTTGGCTAAAAAAAATGGCTTTTTTATTTTCAAATAGCCATAGCTTTTATAGAAATTGACTTTTGAGTACCTTTTTTTTAAATTTTTGTTTTTGAATGAACTTTTCGAAAAAATAAACGAAAAAAATTTAACACGATCAACTACATACATATATAATATAATCGGTTTTTAAAAGTAAAATCGTATTTTTTTTTTTAAAAACTTCAATTAATTTGACAACTATCCCTGCAAATCCCGGAGTAAGCCGATTTTTTTATATTTTTTTTATATTTTTTTTTATTTATTAATAATATTATAATTTAATAATTTATTAAATTTTGCACACTGTGTCCAGTTTGAAGCAACTTAGAAGATAGGATAATCAAAACAATTGTTTAATAATGATAAAATAGTAAAAGCTGTATTTAAGGGACACTTTATTTAAAGAACGCTCTATTAAGCGGACATCTCCATTTACATATTGACCGGTCCCACAATTTATTGATAATTATTTAGTACAATCTATTAAGAGGATGACTCTAATAAGTGGACAGAAAGGCTGGTTCTTCAGTGTCTGGAAGATTTCACTGTAAATATTTCTAAACCTAGGAATGTATTCACAATGCCCCAAAAAAATTTAATACAGTTGAACTTCCATAACTCAAACTTCTATAACTCAAAGTTCTCCATAACTTGAATTCTTGAATTAACAATAGAAGTCAAATTGCATAAAAATTTCCTGCCATTTTTTATGGTTTATGGTGACTCGAGTTAGATAATTTCAACAGTAATTATAATTTTCAAATATTATATAATATATAATAAATATTTTGTAAATACTCACTCATCCGAAATATGAAGCTGAAATGAGAAAGAGAAAAAATCATTGTAATACTTCAAGTATAATAAAACTACATATCTCATTAATATTAAGAGGAAATATTTTGAAAAAAAAATTTTAAAAAAATATACTTTCGATTTGAAATCAAGATGCACTCATTGTGGCTTACAAAAAATACAAAATATAAATAAAAATCGGCAAGTTCCCATTCAGTGTTACTCATGCGCACCGCCGCACATTCGCGCAAACATAACTCACACGCTCAGTAATCTCAGAACGCTCTATCGACCTTTACAATCAATTCACTGCAGCACTTGCAGTTTTGGTTGGCGCAATTTCGCGTAGAAAAATTATAAATTTCAGCTGCATAATGAAATTTCAAACTTCAATTGAAAGAAGAAACTCTGAACATTGATTCGACACTTCAACTACTGCACTACGCGCTCTTTTCCTTCACTCTCTCCACTCGCCCCCTGCGCGCCCGCACCGCATTCTTAATTTTTCATCGATAGCAGAGCACGTGACTGGCATTCATAACTTTGTGGCCTCCACAATGAAGCACAAACACCAAGAAAAAAAAGAAAATAAACTCGAAAAAGTAGAGGGAAAATATTCGGCAGTAAATTTTGTGCACTTCATTGCGCACAGCTGTTGGCCGCCAACTCAGAGCGACTATTTTACAAGGCGGTAAAAAACATATATACCATAGTTAGGTAAGCCCCTAAGAGGTACTTTATAAACTTATATATGTGCTTGTGCTTGTACCAGCGCCGCGCATAATTCGGCCGAGTTAACTTATCGACGTGTTCAACAAAGTTCTTAACTGATTTATGAGTTGCTTAAAAGGCTGTAAGTAGCCGAGCTGACATTTACCTGATCTAGGGGTGGACGCACGCAGTTGTTGGACATAATTTGCCTACTTGAGTCATTGTAGTGCCGCTGGTGAAGGCGGATTTTAGCTCACACCCGCTGACAAATAAGTTCAAGTTGAATAATTTTTTTCTCGTTTTCTTGCTTTAAGTGAAAAAAGTTGCCAAGAATTAATGAAGTGTGAAAAACATGAGGGAAACGTTTTCGCAAACTATTTAAAATTCAATTTCGTGAAATGTTTGCAATTTGCCGTATGCTTCGTTGCTTTATAAAAAGTTTAGAAAACTTGGTTAGTTGATTTAAAAATTAAATCAATGAGTTTGTGAGGAAAATAGTTACATAAAACGGTTTTAATACTTTGAAATGTGTCGAAAATAAATAAACTCCATAAAAATATTTGACTTTACGAAAACAATCCATTAATTTTTCGAAAAGGTCGAAAAGGTTGAGTAATATACAGAATAATCTTTGTATTTGCTGATAACCTTGTGATTAAGCTAAACCCTAGACTCATATAGACTCCCATAAATTTTTATCGAAGTAAAAGTTTAAGAATTATAATGGGATACGCTTTTTCATCACCTGAGACATTCGAATATTTCTTCTACATCCAGTGAGTTACTTGAGTCCTATGGTTCATATTTCGAAAATAGCTACGTAGTTAATAAAGAAATGTGTTGCCTACAATAAGGCGCTCCAATACATAATATTTTAGCAAATTTTTACACCACAAACTCTCTCTAAAGGAATATTGAAAATATGGTGGAATTTTGGGTAGTATTTTTGTATTTTGCAATAGATGTCGTTGCAGTTGTATATCTCCAGAGCTACGAATCACATTGTGTCACACCATGTAGTGTTGGAAAGATGAGATTTCAGACATCATTTCACAAAAAAAAAATCAAATTCGGGGAAGTTAAAAACAAGTTACAGCTGCTCAAAAATGAGTGAAAATATAGAAAAAATTCGCCTTATTTTGAAATTTTTGTTTAAAAAATGGAAGAATACCACGCAAGAAGATTACAGAGACGATGTTGTATCAGTTCGTGTAGCATAACAATGTTTCGCTACAACCAACCTATCATTGAAGAAGTGGATGAAATTATTAGAAAGATTGACCAGGACCATCACATAACAGCCATGTAAGGAACTTAACATTCATCTAATGAACTTAGCATTCATCATCAAACGGTTTTGAACCATTTAATAAAGGCTGGCTAAAAAAAGAATCTCGATGTTTGGGTTCCACATGAATTTTCTGTGAAAAGTTCAATGAACCGAATTAATACGAATCTTTGCTTAAATGAAATGAAATCGAATCATTTCTAAAGCGACTGGTAACAGAAGACGAAAAATGGATCAAATACGACAATAATGTGTGAAAAAGATCATGGTCCAAACGTGGTGAAGCTCAACAAATGGTCGCAAAGCCAGGTTTGACGCCTACAAAGGTTATGCTGTGTGTTTGGTAGGAGTAGAGAAGAATCACCCACTATGAGCTGCTTCAGTCTGGTAAAGCGATTGATGCTACATTTTACTGTCAACAGCTGATGAGATTGATGCAAGCAATCGAAAAAAATCAACAGAAAGGGCTTCGTCTTCCATCAGGACAACGCTAGACCACACACATCTTTGAAGATCCGGCAAAAACTGGGAGCGCTTGGCTGGGAGGTTTTGAAGCATTACGCATATGGCCCTTGCCTCGCACCATCGGACCACCATTTGTTTCGGTCAACGCAGAACTCCCTTAATGGAGTAAAGTTGGCTTCAAGAGAAGCCTGTGAAAATTACTTGTGGCAGTTTTCCGCTGGTAAAGCAGAAAAGTTGTACACTGATGGAAAAATGTCTCTAATGGAGAAATGGCAATGAAATAGTTGATGAGGTTGTCAAGAATGATGGTACGGCTAACACCAGAAAATTCAATCGACATTGGAAAATCTATGCGTTGTCTACACGACGAAAAATCAATATACGATAGAATGATCTATATACGTTCAAGACTCAAAAAGTCATTTTTAAAAAGGGTAGATTGGAAATATACAAACTTAACACTATCGCTGGATCGAAGGAATTGTATGAACATGATTGGATTGGATTGATCGTAGTACAGTAAAGGCACGATTGCAGTGCCAATAAGAGATCGAAAAGACAGCAGGAAACGTCAAGAGTTAGGCAAGGTAGTGCACTTATTCCGCTTTAAGCATTTGGAGGTGAGGCTCAGACTCATCAAGGATTTTTTAATGAAACTCCATCTGGCATCGTAAAGGACCAAAACTGGTACATGTGTGGCGCAGTAGCGTGCCAGAGTAACCTAACCTCGCAAAATAAGATCCCTCTTCCAAACAAAAAAAAAAAAAAACTTAAAAAAGCCTTTTTTCTGACTTATGGCTCCGATCTCTTTATCCAAAAACTATTTCACTCAATTTTAGCTTTCATTTAAATAACAGTGAACTTGAAAACACTCGATAACGACTTCGAAAGTTGCATTGATTTTTAATGACACATAGTGGCTGGGCTATTTTGTTGTGCCAACTTCACTTCTCCTCTGCTGTCATTAATCACAAACAAAAAGCACATTTCCGCCGTGCTGTGTTCGCTGTCACTTCCGCTTTTACTTTCGATTCGTTGCTTGTCGGCGCGTTCACTTTCAACACGGCGCCTGCTGCTGCCGGTGCTCGTGTGTGTGTATGTATGTAAGTGTTTATTTATTCGCCTGTGTTCTACATCGCAGTAAAGTTGTGCCAATTAAATATAAACAACTAGCCGCTTACTTACATGCAATAAAGTCTATGCGCGTGTATGTGCTTCCTAGTGATATACAAGTGTCTGAGTGTGTGTGGAAATGTTAAGTAAATAAACTGCAAACAAGAATAAAGTGTAATGCATGTCCTTGTAACGGAAAATCCATTGCTCTTGCTTGATATTCGTAAGCTGTGGCGCAAATAATTCGGCCGAAATTGGGTCACAAGCTTTAAAAATACTAAAAGCAAAAAAATGGAAAATAAGAAGAACAACAAGCATGCTCACTTAGTGAACTTCCTGTTCTGCGGCTCGTTGGGTCTCGTATTTTATTATTGTTGTGCACAGGAGGCGGAAATTTGTATACATAAATATTAAATGCAAAATGATAATGCATACAAGAGCGAATGTGTTTATGTTTGTGTACGTGTGTATTTATAAGTAAAATATGTGTCTATGGTTTTGTTCGAAGTTCACTATAACGACGATTTAATTTATGAGAAAATTACCTTGAAAGTAGAGAAATTGAAAAAAATTGAAACTTTAGTTTCAAGGACATTTAAGAATTTGAAACTACTTATATAAAGTATGGAAACCAGAATAATTAAGTTTCAGTGCAATTGTGTTCGATAATAATTAAATAAATACATTTTATTAGCCAGCTTCTTGGATAATTATACCAAATAATATGAATAGGCTATACTAAGTTTGCTAGACCCAGAAGGGAACATCGGAGATACCATAAAGTATATACTACTTTGCCCAAAAAAAAAAGATGACATTTGAATTTAAACTGCGCGCGTCGAAGGATTTGGAGAATATTTTTTTTTTAGGTTGGTAGTACTGTCAGTCACATTTATGTCAAATTTCATGACAAAATATTCATTAGTGTTTGAGATACGTGTCGTTTTGTGAGCTGCTAAAAGTGAGTTTTTCGTTTTTTGCGATGTCGAAATTTGTTGAGCAAAGAATTTGCATTAAATTTTGTTTCCGGAATCAAATTTCTGCTGCGGATACGTTGAGGATGGTGCAGAAAGCCTTTGGTGATGAGGCTATGTCTAGAAAAATTGTTTAGAAGTGGTATAGTGAGTTCCAAGCCGGCCGTGAACGTGCCGAAGACGAAGAGCGTCCAGAGCGACCATCAACCTCAACCGACGAAGCTCACGTTCAACAAGTCAAAGATTTGATGTTGAAAAACCGTCGACTAACAATTAGAGACCTTGCTGATGAAGTTGGCATATCGAAAGGCTCAGCCAATACCATTTTGAATGGCGTTTTGGGCCTCAAGCGCGTCAAATCTCGACTGGTACCGAAAACATTGAATTTTTTGGAAAAAAGGAGTCGCGTTGAAGCGTGTGAAACGATGCTTTCCGACTACCAGGGTATCATGAAATGCATTATAACTGGCGATGAGACTTGTATATATGCTTACAATCCCGAGACCAAAAAAATCGCGCCAAGGTCGCTCAAAAATCAAGGTCATGTTGACTGTTTTCTTCGATTATCGTGATGTTGTGTATTATGAATTCCTTCCAACCGGTCAAACAGTCAACAAGGAGTATTTTTTGAACGTTATGCGTCGTTTGCGTAACGCTATCCGCCTAAAAAGGCCGGAATTGTGGAAAGACAATTCTTGGTTTTCCGCAACCACCGTATTCACCTGATTTGGCGCCGTGCGACTTCTGGCTGTTCACCAAGCTCAAAAGGATGCTGCGGGGACACCGTTTTTATACGATAGAGGAAATTCAAGCCGTAGCGAAGACGGAACTGAAGGCGATCCCGGAAAGTGACTATAACCAGTGTTTCGAAGATTGGAAAATCCGTTGGCATAAGTGCATTGCTTCGGGAGGGGATTACTGTGAAGGGGATGAAAGTGATTTGGAAGAATAAATAAAGAATTTTCAAAATAAATAAAATGTCACCTTTTTTTTGGCATATACGAGTAACTGGTGATCCAAGTAGAGGTACTTTTTTTTCATTGAAGCCTACCGACCTTTCCAAGCAACACTGCTTCGCTTTATGGGATCTTAAAATGTTCCAAGAAGATCCGAGTTTTCGAGCCATAATTTTGTTCAACGATGATACACATTTCGGGCTCAAGGATTATGTAAACAAGCAAAATTGTCGCACTTGGAACAAAGAGTAGTCTGCAGAGATTTAAGAGCTGCTTTTTTATGCAGAAAAACAACGGTTTGGTATGGCTTGTGGTCCGGTGGAGTCATCTGTCCATATTTTTTCAAAAATGAAGCTCGTGATCTCGAGGACATTTGGTTTCAGTAAGACGGCGCCACTTCCCACACATCGCTTCAATCAATGGATCTATTGAAAGAACACTTCGGTGAGCAATAATTTCATGTTTTGGGCCGGTCGTTTGACCAACAAGACCCTGTGACGCACAGTTAGACTTTTTCTTTGTCTAGTTCTTGAAATATCACGCGTGTCATTCGCTAGTTAAAGGTCGAAATGCCTGAACGATTCGTCAAAAATTGTACTCAACGGGTGGACCATCTGCGATGTGGCATTGGCCAACATTTGAAAGAGATATTCTTCAAAAAATAAATGCTAAAGAATGTTCTTTCGAATGATAATAAACATTCCTCATTAAATCCGTGCTTCTGAGTTTTTTCTTTAAAAGGTAGGTAACCTCGAAATGGATCACCGTGTATAAGCTATCAAGGTGACAAACTGAGTCAAGAAAGTCTATAAGTTTTTGAGGCACGGATCTGAAATTTTGCACACTAATTTTTTCTGTAAGAAATTGCTCATTTGTCGGAATCGCAGATATCTTACTATTATACCAACTATAAGTCGATTAAAACCAATTTCTTGTAAAGAATACTTTTTTTATTTGACAAAATATCTTCACGGAATTTAGCATATATTATATTATTGTGCAAGGTAACACTATAAGCTCCAATCATATTGTTTAGATCGAGCGACTATAGCATATAGCTGCCGTACAAACTGACCGACGAAAATCAAGATAAAGATATTTTTATACCCTTTTTGGGATAAACCATAAGAAATGCCATATTAAGAAACACTGTGAAGGATATTGTAGCTTCGATGCAACCCTACTTAACCTTTTTCCTTATATTTCGAAACTTAAAAATAAAACTAACATTTTAATTAGCGCAGAAAAACCTAAAAAAAAAAACATTATTCAATTTTTTGCTGGAAATTTCAATACTTTTCGAATTTATGAATAAATCTATATTTATCATTTATATTTTTATTCGTTTTTTTTTAGAAAATAAATTGAAATTTGTATATGTAATACACTTTAAATTATTATATGTACTATACAATACTACCGTACAAATCCGCTTTCTATAAATAATAATTCACTCTGGCTGCAATTATCACCGTTATTATCCCTTAATACTCTGTAGCAGAATTTCCATTTTATTTTTAGAAAAATCTCAATCCGTATAATAATCGTAATATTAACTGCGCCTATTAATGGGCCGTAGCGAAGCAACAGGTCGTCGAAATTGCTTAGTCACGCGAAAGTAGAAGTAAACGGAATGAGTGAAAATAATGGACTAACGCTTAAAGCTTTAAGTTTGTATATTACTTAGTTCCTCTTTTGATGGTGGTTTCTTTATCTGCTTTAAGCAAAGTGGGTGCAATGAACTTTTGGTAGGTAGATATACTTAATAGACTTGTGACACGAATAGGGAGAAAGCAAGGACTAAGCACTAAACATATAGTATACTTTGAAAAGGGGTTCTCATAGGAGAGAGTAGGTAAAATGGTGAGGAAATGAAAAGTCCAAAAAAAAGTAGCTGATCAAACTTTCTCAACATTTTCTAATAAATTGTATTTTCAGTTGTTTAAAAGATGTGAATATCAAGTAAAATCAGTCGCACATATTTAGATGTAGAATTCTCATAGTACGCATATTCGGCGATAAAATACATATCTACGTTAGAATTTTAAATTATTGTAGATTTTTTAGGGTCTTTTTAGTTTCCTTTCATCTCATTTCTTAAAGCTTTTTATGTTGCCGCGCTTTGTTCCACTAAGGAAACAATCTTTTCCCAGGTGTATCTTTCTTTTACGTTTGCCTCCATACTTTGATTAGCGTTTTTTATGCCAACTACTAATTCTCCTCAATGGCACAACGGTGAAATAAAAGCCCATTTGGAAGCACTTTCGGCAACTAAAGCCACATGCTGTCGGACTTTTTAGCTGCCATGAACTACCAAGGTACCAAGGGAAAAAAACTAAAAAAAAAACTAAAAAAAAAAACGCAAAAAAAAAAACAGAAAAAATCTACTTCACTTGGCGAAAATCGCCCCAAAAAGCATAGTAAGAAGTGTTTAGTACATAAAAAATTTGTCTTGAAGGTTATAAATTATGAACAGGCAAATAATGTTACGTAGACAATACAAAGAAGAAACCGTCTGCGGCACAAGCAAAAGGGATGGCCAAAAGTGAATGTGGCACATGAGTTAAATTGGCTGCGGTTGCATGATAGAGTTTGCTTTCGCTCGACTTTTGGCAGCATTCAAAATTGTTGCCGCAGAACGGCAACAAACGTGAATTAACATGAGTTTGAGCGCAACTGTGTGGACTTTTCACTTTTGCTATTTATTTATTTAAGTTTTACGTGTACATTTAATGCGCTCGCTTTTGGCTCGATTGCGGTTGAGATGAATAATAAATTAGTTGGCTACCCTAGTTGTTGAGCTTTCGTGCTCGCTCTTCATGAAATATTAAATTCGGCAAAGGTATTTGGCAGAATATACTTAATTGCGCCGTGGTATGAAAGTGGGGACAGACGTTGAGAGAGTATATATTTTGGGTTCGGTTCAGAATGTGAAGAGACTTACTTTTTTTCTCGAAAATATTTGACTACAAAATCCGCTTTTAGGTAAAAGAGTTTAAGTCTAAAATTTCGGAGTATGTGCATATAACAACACTTCTAATCCCTATAAACCTCAGAAAGTGTAACTCAAGTACCAATAATTTTTGCCAACTGCCCTACGTTATATAATGAAGTTGATATACTACTGCGCCCAAAAAAAAAAGGTGACATTGTATTTATTTTTAAAATTCTTTATTTATTCTTCCAAATCAATTTCATCCCCTTCAAAGTAATCCCCTCCCGATGCAATGCACTTATGCCAATGGATTTTCCAATCTTCGAAACACTGGTTGTAGTCACTTTCCGGGATGGCCTTCAGTTCCGTCTTCGCTGCTCCTCTATTCTCTATTCTCCTCTATTGTATAAAAATGTCTACGGAGCGGTCTTTTGAGCTTGGTGAACAGCTAGAAGTTGCACGGCGCCAGATCAGGTGAATACGGTGGTTGCAGAATGATATGGGTTGAGTTTCTGGCGAAATGATCACGACATACGAGGGCAGTATGGGATGGTGCATTATCGTGGTGTAAAAACCAAGAATTGTCTTTCCACAATTCCGGCCTTTTTAGGCGGATAGCGTTACGCAAACGACGCATAACGTTCAAATAATAATCTCTGTTGACTGTTTGACCGTTTGGAAGGAATTCATAATGCACAACACGACGATAATCGAAGAAAACAGTCAACATGGCCTTTAGTTTTGAGCGACTTTGGCGCGATTTTTTTGGTCTCGGTTCTCTTTTGGCACGATATTCGCTCGATTGATCGGTTGTTTCGGGGTCGTAAGCATAGATCCAAATCTCATCGCCAGCTATAATGCGTTTCATGACACCCTGGTAGTTCGATAGCATCGTTTCATACACTTCAACGCGACGCCTTTTTTCCAAAAAATTCATTGTTTTCAGTAACAGTCGAGATTTGACGCGCCCAAAACATCCTTCAAAATGGTATTGGCTGAGCCTTTCGATATGCCAACTTCATCAGCAAGGTCTCTAATTGTTAATTGACGGGTTTTCAACACCAAATCTTTGATTTGTTGAACGTGAGCTTCGTCGGTTGAGGTTGATGGTCGCCTTGGACGCTCTTCGTCTTCGACACGCTCACGGCCGGCTTCGAACTCACTATACCACTTGTAAATATTTTTTTAGACATAACCTCATCAACAAAGGGTTTTTGTGCCATCCTCAATGTATCCGCAGCAGAAAATTGATTCCGTAAACAGAATTTAATGCAAATTCTTTGCTCAACAAATTTCGATATCGCAAAAAACGAAAAACTCACTTTTAGCAGCTCACAAAACGACACGTATCTCAAACACTAATGAATATTTTGACAACAGCTGTAACTTTTTTTCAACTTTCCCGAATTTAATTTTTTTTGGTTAAATGAAGCATAAAACTCACCGTTCCAACACTATATGGTATGTTTACCCGATATACGACTGCGACGACAGCTATAGGCAAAATACGAAAAAACTTTTTCGACTACCCAATATATTGGATACCTGCATATTACGAGTATATTTCGTTTTCTGCTGTTCCATTAAACACTTTATTTTTCACACTTTTCCTCAAAAATCAAAAAATACCCATGCAAAATAATGCCAATCTGGCAATTCATCAATACATTCGATATATATATTTCCATTTCATTCATTGCGTTCTATTTTTATTTTTCAATTTTAATTTTTGGCCGAAACGCATGAGCGACTCTTGATTGAAAATAAATATAGTGCCGACTGCGCTTGTTGGTGACACGCTCAACTGACCGATTGGCCGATTCAACCTCGACTAAAGACAAAAACAACACAAACACATATATTCAACTTTATTTTAGTTATTTCTTGTTTGTGCCTGACTTGCCAACGATTGAGGTGAAAAAAGTGCTGGAAATTGGCTCTGCTGTTGACGTTTCCCTACAATATTGGCGCAACAGAGCTTTCACTCAAACATTTTCTATGGAATTGTAGCTGCTTTTTTCTTGCTACCAAATAAAATGCACATTCATGTGTGTGTGTGTAGGTATGTGGGCGCGAGTAATTTGAAAAATTGCTTGGAAAAAGTGCAATTTCATTTTCCGAAAATGCAATATATTGCACGCCATCTACACACATACCTAAATGGCGCGCATATTGTTTGTTTTTTTTCTGTGATGGATATTTAATTGTAAATCGCATTGTTGTGTAAGTACAGGCGAAAAATCTCAAATTTTTAAAGGGTGTGCTCTTAGAGCTATTGAAAATTTTCTTGCTTACATGAAAATGTGCCAAAGTAAGCATAAATGTCAAAGACATTCTTACTGTGACAGCTACCCACCAAAGAAATTTTAAGCCAGCCAAAAAAAAAAACCTTTGAAAATGTTACGAAATTTTCTAAAAGTTTTTATGAAAATTTGTGAAAGTGATCATGAATGTCAAAAAATTTCGCAGCTATTTTGACAGCAATCCTTCTAGGAAATTCTGAACCAGCAAAACAAAAAAAGAAACACCTCTGAAAATTTTCTTTAAATTTCTAAAATATTTTACGAAAATTTTTTCAAAATGCGCTTAAATGTGAGACGCATTTGTTTACTTTGTCAGCTACCGCTGTAAGAAATTTTGCGCGCCCCAAAAAACACCCTTTACAAGCATTTTATTTTCACGCTTAATAATTTCTATTAAACAGGAAATTTTGTGTTAGCGCGATATTAAATGCTAAATATTGAATTTTTCAAAAAAATTCAAAAGTTAAATAAAAAATGTGAATTTTAAAATATGTTTGAATATGACACATGCAACTCGAAATATAATATTTGTTGGAATATTTGAAATATGTTAGTGAAATTGAGAGAGAAAAATAAAATATATTTTTTTTGATAATTTAAACAAGTTTGGTTTACATCATTGAGCTTTAAAAATTAAGAAATTTTATCTCCACCAAATTTAAGCGAACTAATTTTTCAAATCAAATGTGAACTACACACAGTAATAAATGTGCAAATTTTTTTGGAAATTGTTTTGTCGAGGGCGTGGCACTATTTTATATGCAATACTAGGTAAACATTTAAAAGATAGCATGCATTTAGGCGAAAATTGCGTTTTTAATGAATATTTTTTTAAAAAGTTATTTAATTTAATAAATAAAAAAGAAGATGTACATTTGCAAAGCTTAATGTATTTTAATAACCTGCCATTCATTTTGAAAATTTTCAAAACCTGGAAATCGCCTGGAATAGATGGTATACCAAATAGTGCCCTTAAAAAAGCCATGACACTAAAACCCAGTATATTTTAATATAGACAATATATTAGAAGAGGTGTTCTACGATCTGTAGAAGGTACAGCTTCGGTTTTAAGCATACTACTATGGAACCTGATGTACGACGGAGTGCTACGAGTACTTCAACCAAAAAATTTGAAAACAATCGCATATGCAGTTGACCTCATAATAATAGCAGTGCCTTAACATCTGGATGACCTCCAAATCAAATGAGTCCATGAGTCTATAGCTGGCTGAGCAGAAGTCTTGCTCATAAGCTCCAGGAAAATTGAAACAAATACAATACTCACTCATAGCCACAGTTGATGTAGCTCGGCGTAATAGTGGACTCAAGATTCAAATTCGAGTAGTACTTGGCTGTGATTTTCTTAGCTAAGGTAATGAGATTAGTTATAGTGTATGCGGCTCTAATAAGTATACAGGCGCTAGACATAAAATCGTAAGTTAGACCAATTAACACACAGCGCATGGGCTTTCTGCAATATGTGTGATGAGTGCTTTCCGAACCATATCAAATGACGCTGCTAAGGTATTAGCCAGTATGGTGGCGATTGACATCTAGAGAGACGCATTCGCATGAATATACTCCTGATCAGCGACGTCTACCGTACCAAAAACAGCGGAGAGAATCAAAAGCATCGCAGCAATGGTGGCAAACTTCATGAAAGAACCCACAGACTGATTGCGGACATACATTCTTGAATAGATAGACAAAATGGGCACCTGGATTTCCACCTGACCCAAAGACACAGTGGCCCTGGATGCTTTAGAAGCTACCAACATTGTCATGAGTTAAGTTCATATTATCCGACAAGAACAGAGTTTATAGAAGACTCTGAACATGTACTCTATCATTGCTCTCGCATTTCAAGTATAAGGGAAAAGCTGAAAACCACATTTAGAGGTAGTCTCAGGGTGGAAAATTTGACAGCACTTATGTGCGAGTCCTCTGTAAAGTGGAGAGCTATGATGAGATTGAGACATTTAAAACAGAACTCAATCCGTACAATCAAGGATACTTAAATGTTTTCGTCTCTACCATGAAGTAAAAATTTGTCCAGTGGTCCCGTGGGAGATACATTGGATGGGAGTAGGTTAGGTTTAGCGGATTAAAGACCCGCACCCCGGCTTTCGATGCTTCTTCCTACTATATAAATATATATATTTATCTGATTTTGTAAAAATTGCAAGTCGATGGGTCTGCTATTGTGTAAGGTATGTGACTGTGCTAAAAAGGTATTGGACTTGGCTAAAAATGATTAAAATAAAACTTGGGTAACATTTTAGTACTCTATCAATATTTTTGAGGAAAAATATCGGGTAAAACTTGCGTAAAAATCGGAAACAGGCATAAAGAGAAGTAAGAAAAAATTGACCTAAATCCTATTCTTCCATAGATATTGGTATGTTTTCATTAGTTTGGAACAAATTATGAGTTTTTGTAGTATTTCTTACTCTACTTTTCATATATCCCTTATAAACCGCTGAACTACTTCGATTGCAGTGATTACATTTCATCATTTGTAATTATTGCTGCATTAGCAATTCACCGCAATAACCTCATGCTTCTTCTTCTTTATTGTTGATGTGCGCTGATCATTGTAATTTAACAAGACACTAATGAGCGCTGCTTTGAGAGCGTCGTGGAAGGAGGAGGGAGCGAGGTGGCTTGTAGCAAATCTGCTGGGATTACTTTTAGCCGCCAAGCACCAAGCAAGACATGCAACAGCGCGCGGGGCAATACGCGTGCTGACACGCGTAATTATGGACAAGGCGACTAGCGCAACTACAACAAGAACAACAGCAAATGCTTTAATAACCGATACAGCATTATGTTGTAGTAAGCTAATGCTTATATGTACACATGTGTCTGTATTTGTATACGCCAACAGCGTGCTCTTGTTGCAGGCACCACAGGCATGCTGCATATTGCAACGTGGCAAGTGCGCTGCGCTTGCTCAACAGCTTGGAACCATGTATCGAACTATGAATTGTAATTATGCGTGTCCCTTTGTATATGTAAATACATGTATGCTTGTAAATATATATAAGTGTGTGTGTACTCATGTTGCTTGTACTTGCAGACAGCAGCTTGTATTTGCTGTTGCCATGTCATGGTAGCAAGCGCGTTAGCGTTTGATTAGTAGTTGTACTAATTAATGTTGTGTATACGACCTGTTGGCCAGCGATTGTGCGAGTTTAGTAGCCAACCACGCATAACTATGTGTCTGAGCGCTGAAATGTACAAGCAAATGCATGCCCTGTGGAATAGTTTATTGAAAATTTTCTTGAGAACGTAGATGCTTTGAAAGCATAAAGTGATGTTGAATTTTAACAAATTTTTTGTCGTAGCATACTTTTAGGAAAACAGCTTATTTTAGCTAGTTTCGAAAAAACTTATTTACATCAAAGGTTTTCTGTTACTTAAAATTTTCCTACAAGGTGTTGCCTTCCAAGCAGGCAGTTACAATTTGCTGCGATTATTGCAGCCGCTTACATGGCATGTGTTTCAGCTTAGATAGCTGGCTGTGGATTCGTTAATTGAAAATTGCATGCACTTCTATGATTACATTGACTGATTTGAAGATGCGTGGTATTACAGCATAATAAGAGAATATGCCAGCGCGGGCCAAGTGGTAAAGAAGATACTGTAGAATATGCGGGAAATTTAATAAAGTGGGAACGTTTCGCTCAAGTGATTGCGGGATTACAAGACTTAATCCTGAAATGGTGTTAAATTTTACAATATTGTTTTTTAATTTTTGTTAAGTCTACTTTAAAATAGTTGAAAATGTCAAATTTATTAGACATTGTCATTCTTATTATTCGTGCAAATCCGGATACATTGGTTGATTCTTGACTTATATACCGGGAAGTAAAAGATTCACATAGAATTTCAAATTGTTTTATATGGGAAGTAGGCGTGGTTTTTATCGGATTTCACACTGTACCAAATTCAGTTGAAATCGTTCGAGTAGCTCCCGTGATATGAGTTTTCTGCGAATCCGCTGTGGCCTGGCACCCATGCCAATCTTATTACAGAGTAACTCGATGCTATTGAAATCAAGTCATAACTAGGCCTGAATGCATGGATAGTGAGCTAAAGCCTAGTAGAGTCGATAGTCATTTGCTCATTGTACAAATTTGACACCGAAACCTATACAGCCCATTCGTACTATTTCGGGTGTAAAATTGTATATCTCTGCTACTTTTAATTATAAATTTATAATTATATGGGGAGTGGGCGGGATTATCACTCGATTCCCCCTATTTACGCACCGAGGTAAGAAGAGTTGAAAAAGTAGGTCCTGTGCAAATGTGGGTGATATAGCTAAGAATATTGGTTTGAAAGATACATATATATATATACATATATACGTCCATCTTTAGTACCAACCAAAATGGAATAGCAGAGAACATAAATAAAACACTCTTTTATAAAAAATACCAAAAAATACTGTTTTCCGTACTTAGAAGCAACTTAAACCCCTTAAGGGCAACGGTCTTTAAGCCGAAAAAATTAATTTAATTTATATTGATAGCTCGAAAAAGTAATCGAAAATCTCTGTTTCAAGTTTTATGGTAACACCCAAATGACATTTTTTTAGAGAATGGCGGAAGCTCAGACAATATTCAGTATCATCTACTTCAAGAAGGTCTCTACGGTCGACGGTGTTTCTAACAACTCGTGCTATTTGAGCTAAATAGGAAACGGCAAATTTGTCTACATAAATCTTGATGGTACAGTGCCGCTTGTAACTTTATAGTGAAGCGTGTATTTTCTAATAAATTATATTATTGTGAACAGCGCTGCGCTGTAGTGAATTATCCGAAAGCTTCCACACTACAGGGCAGGCAATTTTGTTTTACTATAAGGATAAAATTGGTGTAAAACTTGCAATTTGTTAAATTTTTAAAATTTCAAATTAAATATTTTTTCATATATAAATTGCTTTGTGAGATATAAAACAATCCTACAACCAAGTTTCAATGGAATTCGACAAGTGTTACTTTCAAAATAGTTCTCAATTAGAAGTGCGCGAAAAAAATTACTCGATTTTATAACGAAAATCCGAATTGGACTGTGAAAGCAATTGTTAGAAAAGCAAATGTTTCCAGAAATATTGTACCACGTATTGTTAAAACGTTCAGTAAAGACCTGACATTCAAAAGAAAGCAAGAAAGTGGTAGATTGAAAGGCTTTAAGAGCTCTGACTTAGTTAAGAAGGTAATACTTAGCGCATTTTACGAAAAATCCTTACATATCGGGGAGAAAAGTAGCGGAAAAACTACAGTGTTCTGAAATTTTTGTCAGAGAAGTTAAAAAGAAGGAAGAGCGTAAGTCTAACAAAGTTCAGAAAGTTTCAGACAGGAATTCAAAAAAGGTCTGATGATGATACGTATTAGCTTGCCGACTTTTCTCAGGTTCCAGGTGTGGAGTTTTATATTATAAATCACAGAGGAAGTATCCAAGAGCAATGTAAAACAAAAAAAAAATATCCACAAAAGTTTGGTTTGGCAAGAAATGTATTTATTTTGAAAATTCTTTATTTATTCTTCCAAATCAATTTCATCTTCTTCAAAGTAATCCCCTCCCGATGCAATGCACTTATTCCAACGGATTTTCCAATCTTCGAAACTGGTTGTAGTCACTTTCCGGGATGGCCTTCAGTTCCGTCTTCGCTGCGGCTTGAATTTCCTCTATCGTATAAAAACGATGTCCCCGGAGCGGTCTTTTGAGCTTGGTGAACAGCCAGAAGTCGCACGGCGCCAGATCAGGTGAATACGGTGGTTGCGGAACGATATGGGTTGGATTTTTTGCGAAATGATCACGAATTACGAGGGCAGTATGGGATGGTGCATTATCGTGGTGTAAAAACCAAGAACTGTCTTTCCACAATTCCGACCTTTTTAGGCGGATAGCGTTACGCAAACGACGCATAACCAAATAATTCAAATAATATTCCTTCTTGATTGTTTGATCGGTTGGAAGGAATTCATAATGCACAACACCACGATAATCGAAGAACAGTTGACATGACCTTGATTTATGAGCGACTTTGGCGCGATTTTTTTGGTCTCGGCTCTCTTTTGGCATAATATTCGCTCGATTGATCGGTTGTATCGAGGTCGTAAGCATAGATCCAAGTCTCATCGCCAGTTATAATGCATTTCATGACACCCTGGTAGCGACGTCTTTTTTCCAAAAAATTCAATGTTTTCGGTACCAGTCGAGATTTGAGGCGCTTGAGGCCCAAAACATCCTTAAAAATGGTATTGGCTGAGCTTTTCGATACTCCAACTTCATCAGCAAGGTCTCTAATTGTTCCTCGACGGTTTTTCAACACCAAATCTTTGATTTGTTGAACGTGAGCTTCGTCGGTTGAGGTTGATGGTCGCCCTGTACGCTCTTCGTTTTCGACACGTTCACGGCCGGCTTGGAACTCACTATACCACTTGTAAATATTTTAGACATAGCCTTATCACCAAAGGCTTTCTGCACCATCCTCAACGTATTCGCAGCAGAAAATTGATTCCGTAATTCAAGTTTAATGCATAATTTTTGCTCAACAAATTTCGACATCGCAAAAAACGAAAAACTCACTTTTAGCAGCTCACAAAACGACACGTATCTCAAACACTAACGAATATTTTGACATGAAATTTGACATAAATGTGACTGTTAGTACTACCAATCTAAAAAAAAATAATTCTCCAAATCCTTCGACGCGCGCAGTTTAAATTCAAATGTCACCTTATTTTTTGGACACTGTAGTAAATAGATTATCGGACAAATATCAAATATCACATAAGTATTTTGACAGTATGTCTACTAAATGATACGCTAGAAACTCAAAGACTAAAAAGGTATGAGGTCCTAGAATTATTTGTAATAAGTTAAGCACTTTTGCTGGGTGTTAATAGGACAGATTGCGTATGAAAAGCTGTTAATATGTGAGGTATATTGATTATTATTAATCTATTAATATTTTTTCGAACTCTGAAGTATTCTTTATATCAAAAAAAAAAAAGTTTAGAGTATTTCATCTAGACACGCTAATCATAATTCTAAAGTTTACAAAACGTTTCGAACTTTTGGGAATGGAATAACAGCGTTCTTCCTAGGTCTACGAATATGATTGCATGTATTACATATATCAGCAAGAAACAACCTCTAACTTTACGTAAAGTAGTGTAATTTTAATTTTAATTATTTAAAGTTAAAATCATAGTTGTAATATATATATGGAATATGCCAGTGTTTATGCGCCGCAAAAATGCTATCAGCTGTTGCCACAGGCATGAACATTGCATTACGTCAACGAGCGAAAATACACGTGAAGCTGATATTATCCAATTACTGCACTTGGAATAATGAAACCAATTAATTTTTATGCACGCATGTGGTAATATTTATTTCCCGAATTTACGTGGCGATACTCAAATTTCTTACGTAATTTGATCGGCGGAAAAATGGGAAAAAAATGGGAAAAACAACAAAATTCAATTTAAAACCGGTGATAAGCCGAGGCCAGGCGCTGAAATGTGCGCCAAATGCAGACCGACAGACACACTATAAAACATACATATGTATATACATACATACATAAGCATGTGTCCATGTGTACAAAAGCAGCAGGAATATATTTATCAGTCGGTGTTATTGCTTGGTCCAGCCGAATTTACACTTGCCATTTCACCATGGAATTTATGTCAGGCATCAAGAGAAATGCATAACTGGGAATATTTGGTATGCAGGACACGGGCATGAGGAGGCAGTGCGCAGCGCTACATTGAGCCAGCTAGTCAGGCCGGGAGCGAGAGAGAGAGTGAGAGATAGTAAAACCAAAAATAGCAGCAATGCAGCGATAAAAAAATACAAGAAAAACAACTTTAATAAAAATAACGAAATTCAACGTTAAAAAAGTGTCATAAACAGTAAAGGCAAAAATGTCAGCGCGACGGTAGTGGCGCAGCGGAAATGAAAATTTATTACTTGTCAACTACTGGTTGCATGTATTTTTATAGGCCTCAGGGAAACGGACACCAGCAGCACACGAACGGCTGAGTGGCGTGTGACTGTGTGGAGAGTGGCGAGTATGGCAAGTTTTGCAAGTGGCGCAAAAACGTGATGATGCGAAGGATCAACTTGAAAACGTAACACACGGGTACACATAGCTCGGTATACATACGCATACAAACATACATATGCATACACACACATATATGAATATATGTATACACACAGTCGAATATGCGCCGTGCATATATGTGTGCCATTGCTAAAAATGTGAAAAATTTGACATTTTCACATGCAGCGTGATGCGAGAAATAAAAGAGAGCGAAAGGTCATGTGGCAAGTGAATATGCAGCAACGTTGATCAACTGATAGGCTGTGACTTTTCAAGTGTCTGCTACGAATATATCTGCCGCTACGCTCGCTTAAGCTCAACCCATTTCAACTGGCTACTTTTCACAGTCGTTGCACGCTGTTGACGGGTTCCATTTGTGTCATGAAGTTTAATGCGCGTTCAAGGCCGAAATATTTTATCACTTTGTATGGGCAATTTTCGCATTTCGAACTTAATTAAGAGGGGTACTTTTGGGGATTTTAACAAAAGGCGTTCAAGTAAAATCTAACAACTGAATCAGCCATCTAACCCTCCTAACTCACTCAACTCCATTAAACAATAGAACCCTACAGATTTCATCATATGAAACAAAAAGTCAAGCTATAGACAAAATTTAATTAAAAAATCATTTCCGTAGTCATTCATCGGATTGAAGGAGCATATTATTGGTAATAATATTATTTTTGTTTGAGTAAAATACTTATCGAATTGCATTACAGTGTTTTAAGTACTATCTAATATACTATCTTGTTTAAATATACCCGAGAGATGGAAATAAGTACACTCGTTCCATAAAGTGAATATAAACTGATGAATGATTTATGCATAATATCTTCTTGTCACTTCACACATTGTTCATACTTATGTAATATAAAGAAAAAACCGGAATGCTTATGATTCTTATATAAATGATTCGAGAGTTAAGGGATAATTTAGACCGATTTCGTTCAAGACATATATAATTTATGGCAATAGTATATATTTTTTATGCATTTTCGAAAGATTCAGATGATAGGAATCGAAATGAAATTATATGTGGCTATTCGCTGATAATGAACATATTTGAAGTCTATGGGTATGATTTGAATTCATTTGGTTGATTTTTATATTTCGGAATTTGACAAGCATAGTGTTGCAATCTGGCAACTCACAACTTTATTGTAAAGTTTGAAATTTTTTTATGTTATAGATACACAGCACGTTTTGACATACGATCACTATTTGTGTAGTTTACAGTAACTTCGAATAATCATATTTCAAAGGAACTAAATTGCATACATTTTCACGACATTATATTTTGCAACTTTCGACGTGGATTAGCTTAGTAACAGTGATGCGTTGAAGCTGCGCGCAAATTGATATTGGAAAACCGTCATGTGACCAATCGGGAGACTGAGACTATAGGCATAAGTAGGATCATCAAACAATTAAAATTACTTGAACAAACTGTAAAAAATTTGTTCACGTTGAATCCCATACAAATTGTGAATCGCTTCAAAAATGGCTGGTATCGGTTGATTAAGAGAAATGTTAAAAAAAGTATGAAATATGTCCATGACATCGTGACAGGGGATGAATCGTGGGTTTATGCGTCTGAGCTCCAAAGTAAACAGCCGTCGACTTAAAGGTACAAATTTTGGGGCACACAACCAATTGTTTGCCAGTTATTTTTCAAGAAATCAGGAAATGGATTACTCTTCACTACTACAATGTGAACTCTCACTCATCGACTGAAACAACTGCATTTCTTAGAACTTATTTAAATCATCGCTTCGATGTGTAAACCACCGTAAAGTCTTGACTTGGCACTGATTGACTTTTTTTATCAACGTTTTTCGACACCGAAGAGGCGGTCGACGCGTTCAGAACGCATGTTTTGGAGATACCTCGATCAGTGTGGCCAAAATGCTTCGACAATTAGTTCAAACGCTTGCAAAAGTGTATAGTTCTTAATGGATAATTTCTTGAGGCTCAATGGAACGTTTGCTATGATTGATATTTCCTTTGGTTCTCTAATTCACACATATAAAAATGAAGTTGTCCACTGTAATATTATTATTTTGAATAGTATGGAGCACCCGCGGGCAACATAAACAAATTGATCCCTGAAATACTCTTGAAAATAATTATTCCCACAATTATTTTTTTGAGGCCACAATTATTTTCAAGAGTATTTCAGGGATCAGTTTGTTTATATTAGGGTGTTCAATACTATTCAATATAATAATACTTCTACTAAATTTTGATTTAATAGCACCAATGCCAATAACATATGTACTATACATCAAGATTGTAAAATCTCATATCTGCTGCCAATGTTTCGCCCGACCATTTCGCTAAGCGTGAGTTATATCTGACAACTGACAATTATAACAAGTATTGAAGTGGCATAAATTATTACTTTGATATGTTTCCAGCATAATGCATGTATATTGACAAAAAAATATTTCGCATTAATTATTTTTGTTGTGTTACTTAGAGTCTTTCGATATAACAAAATTAATTCAAAATTTAAGCTAAGCTTTTGAATCTAATGTACTCATTGACCTCAAAGAAAAAAAAAAGAGAAGAAAACTAGAACAGAGGTTACTGAAGGGCTTATAAAACAATCACGCACGCACACATGCATACAATGGCAGGCACACATACACACTTGCACATAATTTTAGTAAAAACCTGCAGGAAATTTAAAATAAAATTTGTAAAATGCATTTAGAGTCATTCTTACTTCGAGCGTGAGCGATTTTGAAAGCCAATTTGACATTAGAATTTGCTAGGAAGTATGAAAACACACTCTGTATACCTTTTCGCTAGTTTTTAATTAATAAAAAGTACAGCAAGAAGCAAGACAGTCGAAGAGACAAAAAAGAGAAAACAGGCAGCTATTTGAGACATATTAATTGACATAAGAAAAGGGATTAAACTACACACGTACAAGAAACAGGGTTGTAACTATCTATAAAAAAATGTTATCAATTCCATTGGCGCGCGTAATTTACAGTACGTAGGCCAGTCCGAGTCAATTTTGATCAGATGTTGTTTCGGCAACCAGCGATCTACTCTAATCGAGTAAATTGAAACTCTGCTTTATCTGACCTCCATAAATACATATATTCTAACCCTGAAGAGCTTGCCTAGATTAAGAACTAGAATTGCGTTTGATTGGTAACCATTTTCCTGCAGGGACATTGCTGCATTCTGCTTACTTGCATGTATGCAGTGGTGTATGCAATGTATATAGCGACTTTATATATACATACATATGCATGCACCCATAGTGGGGCACGAGGCACAAGCGCAATTGCGTGTTAAGCTGGAAATACGCTGAGTATGCAAATGACAAGTTAATGCGACTGCTGATGCCGCCTCAGCAACAGCACAGCGCATGCATTTGCCACCATACACATAAATATACTACATATACATATGTAGTATGTATGTGGCACAAATAGCAGTGCTTGGTGCAATAACAAAATAACCTGCAGTGGCAACAACAAACACAAAAAGCAAAGAAAAAAAAATTGAAAACAGAAAACAATAACAAAAGCGAACAGCTAGTTGTATGGTGGCAAGAAAAGCAATAACAATGCAACAGCAACAACATAGCTGACTATGCGCTCGCTTGCGAGACAAGCGTATTATGTCAAATACTGGCTTTCACGTTCATTTTGGCCCAAAAAGGATTTGCTGTTGTTTGTGCCCGTTTAATGAATGAACTTAGCATGGCATTGCGTATGTATTTGTATGTGTGCTTGGCAGTTTGCTTTATTTGATGCCCCACTTATTGTCCGCTCGGCGTACTCACATAATGCATTGATGTCCTTAGATAAATCTGCTGGTTTGAGTTAGCGGCTGTGCTGCACTTAAGCTTACTAGAGATATGTGCATGTTTTGCTGTATTGCTGTTGTGTGTGTGTTTGTGTGTGTTTGTATGTGTATAAGTGCATGTGTAAAAATATGGGTGCATACGAGGTTGACTGGCTGCTGATGCAGCAAAAATAATGCGTTGAGGAGCTTGTAGATTATTTGTGTATGACCAAGGATAAAGGGTGTTTCAATAAAGGAATAATATAGTATAATTCAATAAAAGAATTATTAGAATAATAGTTCTTGCATATCTAGTATGCAATAACTATTTGTGGTACCTTGTATGCTTCGGCTGCAGTTCCTGCCTCAATTTGTATGGCGGCTATAAGCTATAGTGGACCGATCTAAACAATTTGTTCGGAGATTTTTTCATTATTTTGAACAATAATCTATGCTAAATTTCGGGAACATAGATTGCCAAATAAAAAGTTTTTCTTAAAAAAGCTTGATTTTCAGCGGTTAGTTTGTATGACAGCTATATGCTATAGAGATACGATCTGAATTATTTTTTCGGATATCATAGCATTGTTGTGGAAAATAATGCATGTCAAATTTTGCCGATATCTTGTCAAATAAAAAAGTTGTCCATACAACAACTCGAATTTGATCGCTCAGTTTGTATGGCAGCTATATGATATAGTAATCCGATAGCAGCGGTTTCTTCGCCAGAAGTAACTTCTTAAGGAAGAAAAGCTATGTGCAAAATTTCAAATCAATATCTCAAAAACTCGCGTACTAGTTCGCGAATTTACAGACAGAAAGACGGGCAGCTTGATAAGGAGTCATAGCAAAATCACTGGAACTTGTCACGCTGATTAGTTATATATGTAAAATATACATCAAAAGATACTTCTGAATGTCAAAGACATCGCGGCCAGCTTAATATATCCTGTTGATTTAATATTCTGTTAAGGATATATAAAGCGGTTAGAGCTTAAAGAAGTCTAGATATAAATTCACCTCAAATGAAAATGGAAGTACTTAAAACGGAATATTGCTGGCGAATTTCGAAACCCAATTTTTAATTTTTAATATAGCTTAAAATAGGATTTATGTGCACCAAATTAATTTCGAAACTCACCCTCCCGCTAAGCCATGCCACTAAACTAAACTAAGCGCCAGCATCAACACAATGCACTCTCCTTATCCAGTGTATATAATCCAACCAAGCGGACCACAATACATATTGCTCATATACATACATATATAAATATGGTACAAATATCAACAAAGATACGCACAATGCCTACTAATCCCGTCGCACCGCCACCTTAAGCAACCATGTGCCGCTTGGATTGGTGTCGTCGCCTTTAGAAATTTTATGCACTTTGGCAAGTGAAAAATGATAACACGCTGATTTGTTGTTGATGCCTGTCACACACTGGGTAATGTATGCTGTTTCGTATTTTTTTTGTTTTTTTGGCTTTTTTGACAGCCTGTCGCCGAGGAACGTGTCTATGTGACAATTTTGAATTGTGCACTTTTACCAAAACAGCGTCGACGTTGAATGTTGCTTGCTGCACCATTTAATCTCAAGTGACCCAAAAACTGTGGTGCAACGAGTAAACGCAAAAAATAAAATCGAGATTGGATTTATCATAGAAAGCATGCAAATGTGTGGAAAAGCCGGTTTCAGCAGATTCCTTTTTTCAATTCATGACATTTTCGCCTTTCGTTTTGTTGCTATTTCTTTATTTCATTGCAAGCGAGAATATGTACGTATTTATGCATGTGTTAGTGCTTTTTTCCATATGCGCAAATGGTGTGGAGAATAAAATTTCTTTCATTATTTTTATAATACAAATTTGGTTTGCTCTCTACGTGCTGGCTGGCGGGAATTGAAAGTATAAATCAGTTTACGACCAGTTTCGTTTTGATTTAATTTTCTCGCCATGAATTGGGAAGTGGGATTTTATTTTTGCAATTGCTGGAATATTGCATGAAACCCGAAGAGAGCAATAGCGGTATATGTTTATAATAGTAAAAGGAACTGAGAATCACATATGTTTCGTTAAAGTTTCTCTGCATATTTTATGAGGGAATTTTTGTGCTTCAAGGCTGCATTTGAAAAGTTAAATGTTTATAGCATTTTTATACCCTGCATAGGGTTATATTGAATTTGCCAAGAAATATATAATAGCCAGAAGGAAACTTCGGAGATCTTACAAGGTAGATTTGCGTTAAGATTGTCATCGTGAAAGTCGGTTTACCCATGTCCCTCTATCTGCGTATACGCGAACTAATTCCTCAAACTTTTGAGTTATCGATATTAAATTTTGTGTACGTTCTGTAAACCTCAATTTTGTGTACCAATAGCTCCGTCAGGATCGGAAAGAAACACTACGAGCCGTTCGATACCAAACGAGGCTTCGGACAAGGCGACTCCCAATCGTGCGACTTCTTCAATCTACTACTGGAGAAAATATTTCGAGCTGCAGAACTTAATCGAGCAGGTACATTCTTCTATAAGAGTGTACAGCTGCTGGCGTACGCCGATGACATAGCCATCATTGGCCACAACAACGTTGTTAGTTCTGCTTTCTCCAGAATGGATAAGGAAGCAAAGCAAATGGATCTGGTAATGAGCAAGGGCAAGACGAAATATCTCCTGTCATCAAACAAACAGTCGTCGCACTAGCGACTTGGCTCTAACGTCACTGTTGACAGACATAACTTTGAAATCGTAGATAATTTAGTCTATCTTGGAACCAGCATCAACACCAACAGCAACGTCAGCCTGGAAATCCAACGCAGAATAACTCTTGCCAACAGGTGCTACTTGGGACTGAGTAGGCAATCGAGAAGTAAAGTCCTCTTTCGACGAACAAAAACCAAACTCTGTAAGTCACTCAGTATTCCCTTCTTGCTATATGGTGCAGAAGCTTGGGCGATGAAAACAACGGATGAGTCGACGTTGCCAGTTTTCGAGAAAAAGGTTCTGCGAAAGATTCATTGGCAACGGCGAATATCGCAATCGAAAGAACGATGAGCCGTACGAGATATACAACGTCATTGACATAGTTCAGCGAACTAAAAGACAGCGGCTACACTGGCTAGGTCATGTCGTCGCCCGAATGGATGAAAACCCGCCAGCTCTAAAAGTATTCGACGCAGTAACCAGGGGACGCAGAGGAAGAGAAAGACCTCTACTCAGTTATTGTTTAAAAGCACTCCTAGTATTTTAGCGCGGTCTGTTTCATGATAGTATGGCCGTCGATAGAACCCCCAGACAGAACTCCATTGAAATATTTTGAAACTGAAAATAACTGTAAATTATTTATAACAACACTTAACAATTTAATGAGAAGATACCTAACCTTGATTATCATACGCAGAAAACAATACATTACACAATACAATATATCAACATTTGAATAAAGAGCAATTAAAGTCTTTAATATGTAACAAACACCAGCGAAGAACAAAAGCAATTAAGTTTTGTGCATTCATGTACAGATGGACTGTAGCAATTAATATAACACTTGCTTCATTTAACCACTTTTGATGTATCATCGTCACTTGAGCACCAGTAAATCACAAAATATGTCGGCAACAGCAATTACACACACACAACTGTATATAAGTATATATATAAATATACATACACATATACAAATGCCATTCTGTCAGATACTTAGTTATGTAAGCGCCTATTCAAATGTTTACACATATACATATATAGAAACACAAACACATCCATACACGGAAACAAATGTAGGCAGACGCTCTGGCAGCGACTTAAATGCGTTTACACAATTACATTTGTAAATATTGTATAACAATTGCAATTTGCAAACAATGGAAACGAAAGCAAACAAATGCTTCCGCTTTTGTTATAAAACTGTTATATAATCGTATATATGTATGTGTATACATAACTACATGCACATATTTTTTAGCAAGCTTTTGTTAAAGCATTTTGACTATTGTTCATTGAGTAACACCACTGTGTTCCATCGCTGCGGTTCACTTGTTCGTGCACATGTATACGTCACACACACACACACAAATGCATACAAATAACCCAGTTGCCTCATTGTTTTCCAGCGCGGCGACAATAATTTTTATCGCTGTCCCCCCTGTGTGGGTGGATAATCACGAAGTGCTCTGTGTTGTACATGGCGTATACGCAACATTTAATTCAATATTGTTGGCAGATTCGGCATGAATGCAATTGTACAATATATAAAGTATTTTTAATTTTCAGTGAAATTGCGCAGAATTGTTTCTGTCCCAAGTTGGTGGTGATAAGTAAATTGAGACACTCACACCAGTAAATTAGACTTACTGGAAATATGCTCGCAATAATCTCGCTGGATTGTTTTGCTGGACTGGCTTTGGGTGGAGTTTGTGGTCATTAAAAAAACTAAAAATATTATGAAAAATATAATTTAACATTAAAAAATGAAAGAAAGGAAGACTTTTGCTTTCCATAATTTACAGATATCAACATCGATCAGGCGGTTGAAGACTTATTTTTCAAATCAAATGGTCTATGTGAGATGTTTAGTTCCTTTGAATTACTTATTTGAAGAAGAATTACTAGTAATATACGTAGATTTATTTGATATTTATTTATTTAAGATTAATTTAAGGAAGAAATTTGGTATTTTCAGGTTTCGAAGGAGGAAAAATATATCTGGCGGAAGGAAGATTCTACTGCCGATCTTATTCAAAACCCAAAAGATCAATCACCGAAGCTATAATACTTCCGACAAATACAAAATATTCATTACAAGAGCTTTTGATCGTTCAGTTGATGGTCCAATATCAGCGATTTTGACAAGTTGGCAGTTTCATGGGTAGAAAAAATACGTTCAATCAATTCAGGAGGGATACTTCCATACTGATCATTTAAATATCCATTTTAACAGGCCAAACACAAAGCGTGTATAAATTCGACAGCTGTAGGATCATGAGTTTGAAAATTATATCATTTTAGGTAAGCAAATTTTGTTATTGGGAAAATATGGATAATAAGAAATTTGGCTTGATGACAAGTTTGACGTTATGAAGGCCCAAAAAAGGTCGTTCCCGACGAAAATATCAAAAAAGTCAACAAAATAATTCTGGATGACCGCAAAGTGAAGTTGTTCGAGATAGAAGGCACTTTAAAAATATCAATTGATTATTATTATGTCATTCACAAATATTTGAGTGTGATATTTTAACCAAAAACAACGACGAGTTAATGATACGAAACCGTGTTTGGAGATGTTCGAGCGTAATAAACCTGACGATTTGCGTCAGCATGTGATAATGGAAGAAACTTGGACCCATCATTTCACTACGAAGTTTATTTGACAGTCATCCGTGTGAATTGGACACAATGAGCGTGAAAAAACGCAACAGCTGACGAGGTTATGGCATCTGTATTTTGGGAAGCGTATGGAAAATTTTTGTTAACTATCTTCAAAAAGGAAGAATCATCAACAGCGCTTACTACTTAGTGCTATTGGAATGTTTGAATTATGAAATACTCGAAACACGCCCTCATTTGAAGAAAAAGAAAGTGCTGTTTCACCAAGACAGTGCACAGTGTCACAGGTCAGTGAAATCGATGGTAAAAATCCATGACTTGAGATTCTAATTGCTTCGGAATGCATAATATGTTCCAGATCTGGCCACTGGCGACTATTTTCTGTTCTCAGATCTCGCTGTGAAGAAATTTTCATCGATTGTAGAGATCATCGTTTAAACTGAGGCCTCAAGCAAAGTATAAAGTGCACAACAAAAATAGTATCAAACAGTTGTAGTCATTAAAACTCAGTTTATCACCCTTGAAGGGAACTATCTATGTACTTATGTTGAACAAAAAAAAAAAAAACAAATTTTGCCAAAAAGTTGTGTTTTCCTATGGTAGGCCGGTGACTTTTCGGTTGATTTGTTATAAGGTGTCCGAAACTTCTTTCTAGGTGTTATAAATTTCATAGCAAAATGTTGTTACTATAGTTTAATACGGGCAATGGTCAAAGGATTAATAAAAAATTTTGATTTTTGACAAAATGGCAGCTCCTCCTCAAAAAGAAAAGTTTTTTGTAAAAAAAAGTACACATCAGGGTGCCTAAATTAAAATTAATAAAGTCTAAATTATTAATGAAAGTCTTATTCCTCCACCCACTACCTGAAAAAAATTAAGGTCGTATGAACTTCCAGTCGATCAAACCAGCCATTTCGAAAAAATTTTCGCCGCCGACTGTCATATCAGTGTTTTGAGAATGATTATAACAAAGTTTTAGAGGCCAATTACACTAAACTCAAAAATTAGTAGAAATGCACTCATATCTCTGAAACTATTTGCCGGACCCACTTTCAATTTTTGGAAGAATATTCTCATGTATGTGAACAAGCCTTATACAAATATGTATGTACCTACTTATAAAAAAAAATTTAATTAATTAAATTAAAAAAAAAATTAAAAAAAAATTAATTAATTTTTCGAAATTCACAAGTGGATATAACTTCTTAAGCATTTTAGAATCTATTTTTTGCTAATTTCGTTTTTAAGCTACAAAAAGTCCCATATAAGCGAAAATCAATTTTAAAGTGCTAAGGTGACGATTGAAGGGGTTACACAGTTTACGGGCTTCAAAAAATCGATTTTTTATTGTCTTATTAAATTTTACCACACTTCAGAAAAAAAAATTGTTCTAAATTATCAAGTTGATACGAGTAATAGTTTCGGAAGTACAGCCTTGAGAACTTGTGCGTTCGAGGTAAGCTGGGATAAGTGTGCCGTTTTTCTCGAAACTGTGGTTTTGAAGTCGGTAGGCAAGTCAAAAACTATTCAGCCAATATTTCCTACTAGCACAGGTCTTGTAGATTTTTTTTCGATTACAACTATTTAAAAAAATCTCGAAATTTTAATTTTTTTGTAAGAATTACTGCCAAAAATCCAATTTTTAGTTTTTTCCTTCCTCCAAGTTCTATGTTAAGGTTTTAACTAAAACCTATTTTTTTTCTTTTTTTATGATCCTGCAAAGAGTTATCCTGCTAACGCTGCTGCAGCTTTTTTCCGAGGGGTCACCGAAAGTGGCGTCCCAATGGCCGAGCTTAAGATATTTTGTTCCAAAAATTTCAGAATTTCTTTGTTAATAGTATACATACATATGTATGCTTGTAACAATAAAAAATTCTATTAATATATTACATTTTTTTATGTGAGAAAAAAAAAAATTGTTGAAATTGTCAAGTAGCAAAAATGCATTAATATTAAGCACTGAACATTGAAATTGTTTTAGAAAACCCACAAATATCATTTATTCAGCTTGGTAGACCGTGGCGTATACGTAACACGTTGATGAAAAAATAAATCATTAATAACATTTAGAAATTCAATATCGACTTATTATTAGTTTGTACAAAACAATCAATAGCAATGGCTCCTGAGCACTCTATTAATTATAAAATTGCAATCAGCCTTCACAGCTGAATAATAAACACTGGAGAAATAGATATTTCGGGGTACCATGAAATTAGGCCAACCAATAATTGACGTTGATGAGAAGGCTGATGAAATGCAGAAATAAATGCAACATCATTTAACTGTATTTATTTGTATTTATGTATGTATTCCCAGCGCCGATTGTGGGAAATAGAAATGCTGAATAAATGAACATTGTGGTAATTTCAAATTAATTGCATTGTTAGTAATTTTTTTAAGGAAATTAAAATGGAAAATTGTGGCATGAATTAAACAATTTGTGGCAAGAATGAAATTATGAAATGCTATGATTATAGCGCCAACAAGGGATTAATAGTAAATAATCAATAATAATTAGCATATCAGTTACTAACTCATAGACGTGAAACAATTTTGTACTAATTTCTATGTTATAAAAAACCTTTTTTTTTTTTTAATCTGTGGTTATAGCTAAATCCTTAAATAATTTTGTTAAAAAATGGGACGCGATAATTTAGGAATTTCGTATTTGAGCGCTACTTCCTTTGGAAAATTATCTATTAGAAGGCAGCCAAAGCGCTCTACAAATGTTGAAAATTAAAACAGAAAACTTAAGTCAATCTCAATTACACACACTACTTTAGCATAAATCAGCATTCTCATTTCCTCAGTAACTACATCAAAAATATGCAAATGCAAATAATTAAAACAAACCCACAGCAATAGTTTAATAAGCAGATTCAACAAATCAAAAAGAACACAGTTCAGCTTACAACCGCGCAATCCACTAAATCCACATGACACTCGCAGCAACCCCAACACTTTAAGAAAGCAATTTCGTTGACAACGCCAAGTCAGCTAATTTCGAAATGGAAACTACGCCACACTGCATTTTCGCTGCGAGTCATGACACTGCACATTTCCGCGACAGCAAGCCGCGCTGACACTTGCCAGCAAACCGGCGTTGTGCCGCCAATGCGTCAGTCCACCACTGCCAACGATCCACCAACCAGTACGCCCGTCAGCCACTCACGCAGCGCCAACCAATCTTTGTAGCCTCATTTCGACTTAACCCACTTATAAAGCAAGCAGTGTCTATGTGCCAAAAGTACCAATGTGTTGTGACTGTTGTTGTTGTAGCTGCAAGTGTTGCCAAATTAGTTGAAGCAACTGGCGAAATGTATACGCTGCAGCGTGAAATGCGCAAAACCCGACGAACGAAGGCAAACATTTTAAATGGGTTAATTGAAACGTGAACTGAATAAATAGAATGACAGCGCGTAAGTATGACAAAAGCCGGCAGTGAGAGAGAGCGAGGGAGAGTGGTTTAACTGCAGTGTTGTGTGATGTGCAATGAGATATGCAGACAAACGTATAATATCTAGGAACATATATAGATGTATAACGAATGCTTTATAAATGGTTCAATTAGCCTGATGGAGACAAGTGTGCCTGATTACGAATTTCATGCTTAAGATGCGGGTAAATTGAAGATGAAGTCTGAAAAGCACTATCATGCTGCTGTGGGTTAAGCTTGCATTTACCTTTTAGTGAAATATGTTTCTGTTAAGGCCACAAAACTAGCTGAGAATTGCTTTATTCTATTGCAATAACAACAATGGCAATATAAATGCAAGAATTATTAGATAATGATCTTATGTTACAGTTTTTAGGAGTTACAAGTTAGAACTCGCTTAGAATAAACATCTTAACCTAAACTAACGTAAACTAACCTAACCCAAACCATATTAATGCTGAAAAAAGCCTGGTTCTTTTTCTTTGGTTCCTGATATCACAGACTAATATATTTTATGTCAAACGCAAACCTGACGAACTGTCGTGATCTACTCTTCTTCTGTAGCCACTAATTTGCCTTACAGCATTAGTTAGCATTACTTCGCCCGGAAAGTAATAGGACTGAGTCGATTTAAAAAAAATTTTTTGAACCAATCGTTACAGTTATTTAAAAACTTTCGAAATATGCTCCTTTTGCGTCGATGCAGCGCTGCCTGCGCGATTTCTAAGCATTGAAGGCGAAACGGAAGGCATTCTCCCGAATAGCCTTGAGAGCCGAGGTGCTTGCTGCTTGGATCCCTACTGTCGCTTCAAAATGCTTGCCTGTCATCGGCCTTTTCAGGCAAGGAAACAAAAAAGTCCGGGGCCACATTGGGGATGTAAGGCGGCTGCGAAAGCGTTGGGAAGCCGGCATTGGCTACGCTGTTCACAAGAAAGGCGGTGTGAGCCGGGCTGGGGGACCATATTCGTTCTCAGAAAAAAAGTATGGGTCGAGTGACTAATATTTATCCGTATGATTAGATGATTAGCCTCACGAGTTGAAATAATGTAGTGGTTCTGATATTTCGGAGAAATCTGGCTCACTTGTATGTAGCTTTCTACCTCTAGCAATCAGAATTGCTACCTAATTTTAATGGCTTTGTTATCTTGCAGCTTTCCATCTGCTCTGATCTATTTGTTCAAAATGCAAATAAAGCGCTCTTTGTTAGCTCCAGTTCGTTCCCACTAGGTATTTTATTAATTCCGCCTCAGATGCGTATAAAGAGGTTCCTAGTTTTGCTAACTCTGCATTTTCTTTGCCGAAAATGTTCCTGTGAACGGAAACTCAAGTTATAGATAAACAGAGTTGGCCTGCTAGTGAGCTTCATGCCTTCCTGCAACGGTTGCCTATGTTAGAATTCATCTATGAGGCAAAGCGAGCAGTGGCACCTGGCTATCCGTGTATGTGTGCTTTCTGCATCTTTCCGTAGTTATAGAATACCATAGATTATAGAATGTAGGCATAACGCTACATACGAGTACCTTCTCTATATCTAGTACTTCAGCATGGAAAATGCTGACTGAGTTTGTTAGATATAGAAATCGACAAAAAAAAGTTTACTCCTCTACAGAAATCCAAAACCTAATGCTTGATTTAGAGGTATAACAAAAATTTACTTAAAATTGGTACTTCAAGATAAAAAGCATGCAACTTTTTTAAGTTATTCACTTAAAAAAAAGATCAGTGCAGAAAGGAAAAATATATTATTTAAAAGTGCATAGTGCTTTTTACTTTTCAAATTAACATAACTCCATTTATTGCCCACTTTAAAAGACTTGAATGCATTTTCTCTTCTGATTATTAACTAGAAAATATTTAATTCCCCACATATCTCCAACAGCTCCATAAAGCTATGATATTTATATTTCTCAGCACTTAAGTCGAAAAAGTTAAGCAACCAGCGAATTCATAGCTTAAGGCGTTTATCACCAAATTTACTGTCGCATTATTTTAAGCGCGCTAAAGTGCGTCACCTTTCAACTTGATCTAGACACTAGAGCAATATGAGTATGAATTTTCGTTTTCGTATGCTCTCCGCTTTGTTTCGTGCAAAAATATGAAGCGGTATAGCCGGCAGTGGTTGAATTTGAATTAAGTTGCGCGTTGGCAATGACATTTAACGTTATTTGTTGCTTCCGGTTATAATTTTGATACAATAATATATATAAAATATACAGTTTTCATTGTTGTTGACATAGAGAGGTTCTTCAACTTAATGGATTAAAATATGTGACTACTGGATTTGCCGACGTCTTTTATTTATAATATGGGTAGGTAAGGAGTGACTAGCAAATTAAATGAAGTGGATCGAATCAAATATAGAGATAAAGTTTCTTTAATATAAGATTATGGTAAGGTAAAATAAGGTAACTTTGAAAATATGTGTGTATTTGGAAAGAAAAATGTTTGTGTCTTGATATTAACAGACAAATAGAGTGGCAAAAAGTGTATGTATGTATTTATAGATATGTGTTTTATTCAATTAATTAAAATTATTAATTTATCTGATTATTTATTAGACATTAATGATCCCACTTTGTGCAGATTAATAACTAGAAACTAACCGGTAAATTATATTTTGTATGCATAATTTATAAGTTCACCAAGAAAATGTAATATAACAAGAACATGAGACTGCATTACCATAATTGCGGCCAAAGCAGTTACACTCAGTGCGTGAACCATGACAAAGCAAAGTGGTTTATCGACTTAAATTTTTTCTATTTGTCTAATATTTGGATTTACTGCATATGTGTATGTGAACTATTTCATATATTTTTTCTGCTCGAATTGTGTGTGAACTATTTCACATATTTTTTCTGCTCGAATTTCGTATGCAAAAGAATTACGCTGTAATTTGTCATTGTGAATAAATCTATTTCAAGCTATGAGAGTTTAGTTTCTTTAGCAATTACGGAGTGTCCACTTTGTTACGTAAAATTGATATAAATATGTATCAATAGTTTACATTCAAGGCAATATTACAAAAAGTGCATATTCACATCAATAATATTATATGGCTTTATCCGCAAAATGTTTTTAGTTAAGTTCTTAATATCAAAATTAAATATTTAATCAAAATATTGCACAATAATATTGTTCAATAATAATATTACAAAGCAATATTAAGTCAATTCACGCAATAATTTTTATACAAACATGATTAATAGCAATAAGGAAATATTCACAATGTGATTGATTTAAATGTCTTCAATAATATTGAAAACAGAAACACTGCGATACAACAATACACAATAATATTTTACGAAACATTTTTTACATTATTGAATTAAAATATTGCGCAATATTATTAGCACTGATATATGACACACCATTGAAATAATATTGATATTTACATTGCAATCGGAAGTAGCTTAAAATGGGATAATTCTCCATTTGACGAAAATTAGCATAAATATGGCCAATAGAATGAAATATGCGTGTCAATTATTATTCGTATCAGCGCTCTCAATAAATTGGTTGTTTAATTTAAAATATTGACCATGATCTTCAATATTATTGCACAATATTTTTTATGGGTCAATTTAATTATGTAAATCTCGAAAATTCAGTTTGACATAATAGCGGTAAATATTGCGCAGCAAAGCTTGGACAATAATAATTTAATTGCCGCATAATAATTGAATTTGCCTTCTAAGTAGATTTTTTTTATCTGCATTTTTTTTTTAATATCATAAATCTAAGCGACATCATTTTTTTGTTTATCTATACCTTTAAAAAAAAAATAATATTGCACAATAATATTGTATGTTGACAATTTTCGTTTGAAGTTCATGCATGTATGTATGTACAATATTTTTTAAATATCAAAAATCTAAGTGACATAATTTCTTTGTTTATCTATATCTTTCAAAAAAATAATATTGCACAATAATATTGTACATTGAAAATTTTCGTTTTAAGTTCATGAATGTATGTATGTACAATATTTTTTAAATAATCAAAAATTTAAATGAAATCATTGTTTTGTTTATACCGCCATAATATAAAAAAAAATTGCACAATAATATTGTGCATTGACAGCATAAATTTTTCATGAATGTACCTACAAAAGTAGCCACATTACAATTGATTCAAATATTGTCAATAATATTAACGCCATAAATTTTTATTGATATGAAAATTGATGAATATTATTGATATACAAATTATTATACACAAGCAATGAAAAACTAAGATGTCGAATATATCCACTTCCTTCATTACAATCTGACTGCAAATTGTAATCAATATTATCCACTTCAATATTATTGACTGAATACTTATTTCTGTTAATATTATTGTGCATATTTATTTCAATATTTTTTGACACACTCAATTTTAAAATTAATGGTCAAAAATAAATGTATAAAAATTGATAAGACCACAAAAATGTTTTCCTGCTTATTAGACATTGTATTCATCGAAAAGTGTGTATGTATGCACATAAGTAGACGTTAAGAACCTCTCGTTTTACTACTCGTTACTGCTACACGATACCGCTTTAATTTTACAATTTTACCGTTACGCTTAAACTACTCAAATCGAAAACCAGATCTTTTCTCGTGCTCTTTATTGGTAATCAACCAAGCCGTACTCGTATATATTGACACATACCAGTATATCAAATTTCGTGCTGGTGCGTCCTGGCTTAACCCAAATGCACCTGGCTGCATATTAACGCACTTCAATATGTCAGCAATAAAAATACTGTACGTGTAAATGTATATTTTGCGACGCACTTTTTATGTTCTGCAAACTGCCAATCTGCCTACCCCCCTACCCCAACCCCCGCCATGTAAACCGCTTTGAACTTACATTGAAGTCATTTTATGTGTGGAAAATGTCATTGTAAGTACTTTGCGAAGGCATAAAACGCATAAAAGTGTTGGAAATGGCAGCGCAATACAACAAAAGTGCTGGAGGTGGTCTCAGTTGAGTAGTTGGGCGTTGGAGCCAGCAGCGGTAAACAAAAACAAAATAAACAAATGGAAAGTATTCGAAAAAATGTGTTAAAACTTTGCGAGAGGAAATGCCAGCAAGAGTAGGACTAAGTATGTAAAAGCAATAAACTCGCCCCTCCTCCGTTCCTGCTCACACAGTTGATGTGCCGTTCAATCGGAAACGTGAGTACGTTAAGTAAATGACAGAAGCTGTAAATGCAACAAGTTCATCGTTGGTAATGATGTTGAGAAACCGTTGTCGCTGCGAACTTTGTTACATTTCGTTTATAGTTACCTACGTTGGTTGTTAAGCAGATACGTATGGGTGTGTGTGCAGGTGTGCAGTGGCGTTGTTTTGTTTATCTAAGTAATAAAAACTCAAGAAAAGCCCGACAACTACAAAATTGCTTTACTAACACTTACATTCCGTACTTTAAATACGGCTACGGCACTTACCATACATATTTACATAGGTCCATAACAGTTAAATAGTTAAACTGTTAAGTAGCTATAACGGCTTTTACGGAGTTTTAAAGTGTATTGAAAGCTAAACAAGGGGTTTTGGCGTACGGTTTTATGGTTAATGGTGTTTTTGTAAGAAAATTGCAACTTTCGGCGGATTAAAAAGAGAGAAGCACTAAGTAAAGTAAAATACTTTCGATTGTGTTTCGGAATACTTTAGAATCAGTTTCGAAAGAATAATTGTTTTTTCTTTTTTGTTGATTATGTTTAAAAAATCTTCGTTGAAGTTTTGGATTTGCTCAGATATGGAATAGTTTCAGGAATACAATTACGTTTTCCGGTGGTCGGCGGAAATTCCTCTTAGTTTTATTCTTCGCGCGGATATCGATTTCGCTGTTGAAACGTCGTGGTCTTAAGCTGTCTTTGTGCTAGCTGAGTCATGGTATTACAGGCAACGGGGGCTAATATATCTCCCGATTGATCCCCTAATGGTGGACTTCAACCTAAGAAGGAGGAGCATGAAGGAATACAATAACCAATAGGAACATGGTAGAAAACACTAGGGGTAGAAACCTCCCAATTAAAAGTTACTATGGAAAAAACGAATAGGTGAAGCGGCCTGGGATGAGAACCAAAACGTCGGTGGGAGACGAAGGTAAGTTCAGGGGTTTGACAAGCCATATCGCTAGCAGCCCCACTGCCACTGCAACTGGAACAGCTTGCAGTAATTGTATTACTACTGCCAATCCAACTCTATAGCCCACGTGAAGACTCGGTCCAAGGAAGTGCTGTGAGCTAAAACAAAAATAAAAAGAAGAAGAAGGCCCCGGAGGAATCCAAACAAGAAGAGGCTGAAGGTTAAAGCGCGATGCAAGACAACGGTCAGGATATGTAGCCGACTCAAGAGCAAGTTTAATCTAAAGAAAGAGAGGGGGAAAACGGCAGGTCACATTTCACCAAAGGCAATTGGTGCACAGCCTGATCCAGCGATTGCTAATCATATTAAGGAGCACATGTTAAAAAAGATGTAGCGTTCGACAAAGAGCGAGGGTAACCTCCAAAACCAGAAAGTGCAAGGGCGTAGCTGCGAAGGTGAACATCAATCACGCGGACGACGAGAAAACAATGTCCGAACCAGCGGCAGAAGTCAGTAAAATTGCAGAACGATATCTGATACCATAAACCGCTGCATAGATGTCGCAGAAGCAGTGTGAAATGGAGAAGATGAAGCTATTAGAAACCCTCTTCTCGAGGGTGTACTCAGAGCCAAACACACTCATGTCTCATCTGATAGCCCAGAATGATTTAGCGGAGTCACTGCGCTGCGGCTACTACAAAGTTAGAATCTGACCGTGGCAACCAATGATTAGATAATATTGAGCGCGTCGAAACCACTAAATGAGGAAGAAGGCAAAAGCTACATCCTCCAGATCAATAAAGAAGCCAACAATATTCACTATGTGAGGTTCGGAAAGATGTCATAGGGTGCTGGAAGCGTGTTTCTTCGTCTCAAGAAACTCTACCTCGCCGACGGCAACAAAAACACGCGGTAGAAAGTTGAAGTGGACCCGGATTTCGACATAGCAGAAATTATGCCGACTTCACTTGTTCTACAGAAGGTGGAGAAGCTACCTACTTAGCCTTAGGGAGTCAAATACTTACCACGAGCTGAAGGTATTCCAAGTGTACATCTACAAAAAATAGGATCGCGGATACGACGTGGATCGTAGTAGGGTAACGTCGTCGCTGAGTTTTCATCAGACCACCCATAATACTATCTCAAATTATCTGCTCAACAGGGTTGGGCATTTTTGCACTACCACTAAATTGCACTACCACAAAACCTTTAGTGATAGTGAAAAACAAATTGCACTACCACTAAACCTTTAGTGATAGTGAAAAACAAATTGCACTACCACTAAATATTTAGTGATAGTGAAAAAAATGCACTATCACTAAACCTTTAGTGAAATATGTAACTTTGTACTTGAATGACGCTGATAGAAGCATTGATGCTTTGCACTGCTTTCCTATTATAAAAAAAATTTTTTTAAAATAGAACACACCTCTTCCTTCCTCTGCGCCAGTGGAAAGACTTTTTTCCTTTGCTGGAATTGTCAATCGATCGACAAGGCAAAATCTCACCGACCGTATATTTGAAATGTGAAAGCAAATAAAACATGAATTATGTTTTCCTAATTTTGGTGCGGCATAATTAGAAGTCTCTATTCAAATATATGGTTTATTTTGAATACATTGCCTCATACTGCTTCAGATTATACATATACATACATAATCTTATTTTTATTCTTCAAGAAACAGTGTTAAGTTACTGAAAAATGTTTATTATCACTAAGGGTTTTCACTATCACTAAAGGTTTTCACTATCACTAAATATTTAGTGGTAGTGCATTTTTTTTTCACTATCACTAAATTTTCAGTGATGATGAATTTTGCTGTTTAACTACCACTGAAGAAGTAGTGCTAGTGAAACCTTATTGCATTTATTTTTTAGTGCACTATGCCCAACCCTGCTGCTCAAAATCATGTTTGTCTATTAATTCAAATTAAATTATGGAATAAACTACATTTTTTCAATACCAATACGAAGTTGTTATGAAAGTTCTTCATATTTCAACGAAGCTGTCTTGGATTGGAAACTCAGTTAAAATTATTTTTAACATTAAAATTCAACTGACATTAATTTCCACTAATAAAAATACTGTAATCCTAAAATTTCCAATAAAAATGCCTAGACATACAGTTCTAACTAAGCAAAGTATTCAGCATTGCCATTCAGAGTAATTAGTTCTGAATTTAATGTGTGTAATTTGGAGCAAATTTGTTGGAAATTTAATGAAAGTGGTTCAAGTAAATGTATACTTGTGCCTTTCACTACCAAAAGCTGCGCAAATAAACTTTCTTGCCTCAAAGTCAGGCAGCGTGAGGCTCATCAACACATTTACATAAACATTTGAGCGACTTGCAACAGAAGCACGAGCAACCAAAGGAATTCATGGCATACCATAAATTATAAATGACTGCAGTGTAATCAATCATCACATCGACTTCATTATCGGCATCAAATTCATCAGCAACGATGACGCAGTGCTGGCGGGCTTCTCCTCTCCACTTAAATTTATCGCCTTTATGAACTTCGATAGTTATGTGTGTGTAATGGCAACACTTTTAATATAATCATTATTGGCATATTTAATAGCAGCTACGGGCTCTTCGTGCTCGGGAGCTCGCCTGCTGGTTGTCTGAGGAGAGTGAATTTACTATGAAAATTGAAATTATTGAAGCCTAAAAGTGATTGGTTAAAGTTTAATGATGTGTATGTAAATATTTCTTGTACTATTTTTTATTTTTTACTTTCTCAGGTTAAATTTTTTAATTTTTTATTTTTGATATTAAAAAAAAAATAATAATAATTTTCATCACATACACTTAAGATCAAAATTGACCCGGACTGACCCATTTGAAGTCCCCGCTATTAAAAAAAAAGTTATGTAACAAAAGTAGCAACATAACTGTTTTATGTAATCGAGTATGCGTTCAAAGCACAAATGGTAAACCACGGTATGCCTCTCTTTTTATTCTCTTTATTCCCCATTACAAGCAGGCGCCATTAAAAATCCACTTAAAATGTAAATGACGGGTGATAATTTAGCCAAAGCCAACGTCAATCAAAGCAAAAACACCAAGAACATATAAAAACTACAACAAAAGTAACAAACACAGCGCATTGCGTGTTACAAAGCAAAGAAGCAGGAGAGCGTGAGAGGCAGCGCTGTGGCGTAAGCGCGAGCAAAAAGGCGTTAAATCTGAATGCAACAAACGATTTGGCACATTTGACCGAAAAAGTCACAAAATGTTAATTAACTTAATTAGTAAACGCTTTTTAATGGCAGCGGCTGACTGTATTTCTATGTGCGGTGATGGAGTAGGCGAGTGCGCTGAGCGGCGCGGCAACGCTGAGCAAAGTGTGAAAAACGTGATTAAGCTCATTCAAAGTGCCACAATGTGACCCGGCCAAAGTGAAAGGGCAATTTTAAAGTACACAAATTTGCTTTGCACGCCGCATACGCAACCCAAAGTGCTGGCAATTAACTTTGTAATGCATGCGCATAAATAAATGGCGAAATATATGTACATCTATCGCTTTAAAAACAGCGGAAGAGCGTGATTAGCAGCGCTAGGGACCCAGCTTCCCTGTCTTCTCGGCTCATAACTTATGTTTGAATTTATTTGCAATTTTGTTGTTTTTGTTTTCAGCGCTTTGCTACCGTTGGAATTGACTGGCTGCTGCTGGTGACAGCTGTAAATTTAATGACAACGCATTTGGCATCATTAAAAGCAACCGCAAATGCAAATGAGAATACTTAAATATCACAATATACTTCAACTTGAATGCGATTGTAAAGGGGAGGAGGCGAAATAGATACACAAACAAAGCACTGTGTGCATGGAGTCTAGCACAAAGAGATTGCGAAAAATCGAATCATTTGAAATTCCGATAACAAATACAATGCATTTAATTTATTTCCAGAGAAAAAATATTTTCGTACATTAATTGAATTTTTTTCGAAAATTATATTCCAGATATTTCAAAATGTAAATTTATTTGAAGGTACATCCTGGCGACTTAATTTGTACTACAGGCGGTGGAGGTGGAGGAAAAGTCCAGTCAGCAACCTGATGGTCCAAAAACAAGAGCTGAGGGTACTCCAAATGAACTTTCACAAGAGTAAGATAGCCTCTGTTGAGCTTCTTTTTAATTTAGAGAAGAGCGGCTAAGACGTGGCTTTAATCCAGGAACCATGATTTGCATCGGGTAACATGGTCACGGGCTGAAGTCGCAAAACTATAAGACATTCACGCCGAGCGTAATTAACAACGTAGGATTAACGATATTGGTGAAGAAAAGTCCATTTCCCCATATTACAGTCTTTCCACAGGTGATCTTGTGATGGTTCTCGCGATTTTCGCGATCTTGTGATTGGAAGTCTTTACTCCTTGCATCCAGCTACATGCCAGCGGCAGAGCTCTAAAAACTGCCGATTATATCTAGCAATGCCCATTAAAAGTTTTGCAGCAACCCAATCATCGAAGTGAGTGCCTACTCAATTATATTTTATAAAGTAGTCTGGTGGTAGCTAATCGAAGTGAGGAGCCTACCTACATAAGACCCACTTCGAGAAACGTTCTAGACATAACACTATACACAAGTAGAGAGGCATTGGTAGAAAACTGGAGAGTGCCAAGCACACAGTCGTTTTTTGACCATAGATGCATCTATTTCTACATTAGATCGGAAGCAAAGATTAAGAACGAGGTTAGGTCAGATATCCAAGAAAACAAACTGAGATCTCCACAGATGGATACTATTAATTAAGAGACTTAGACCTTGTATATACAACTAACATGAAGAGATTGAAAGGAGGGTAATGGTATTTACGCATGTCCTAAATACAGCTTTTCACTATGCTGCAATTCAAGCAAAAGTTTGGGTCCTAAAAAGTACGAGAATGTTGCAACTGGATCAAGCTGGCAGAAGGCGTGGACTGTTGGAACGAGTATAAAGATCTTCGAAAGGACTACATGAAGATGAGCTGCAAGACAAAACGAGAATTCTGGAAAAATTTTGCAGGAAATTTCTAGAGCAGGGCACCTGGGAAACAATGGAGCATCTTTTGAACCTTGCTCCGTATTGGAAAGACTACGCTGTAAGCATCTGGTTTCCGTACAGTATGATACACTAGAGGAGGTTTCAACAGTTAGGCGCAGAGTCTGTTAAAATTCGCGTCAAGCGCAGGCATCCTAACCTTCCCTAAGTAAAAAAGTACGACGTATGACAATTAAGTAATGAGACTGATTCCATAAACACGTATATTTGAAAATTATTCTACAATTCTACCATCCCCTTCAGAGTAGTAGCGATTCCAGCGCCTTTCCCATGCTTCGTAACATTTCTGGAACGCTTCGACTGAGATGTCCGCGAGCACCTTCGTTACGGCCGTCTAGATGGCCGCAGTCGACTCAAAATGGGTTCCTTTGACCACCGATTTTGTTTTAGGAAACAAAAAAAGTCACAGGGTGACATGTCGGGCGAATAAGGCGGCTGTTGGAACACGATTACACACACAATTACTAGGACATGCTGAGAGCGGTGTGGCACGGCGCGTTGTCGTGATGAAGGATCCAGTTACAAGCGATGTCTAGGCGCACCCTGTTGACTCGTTTTCGCAATCTTTCGAGTACTTGGCAATAGTAGACTTGATTCACAGTTTTCCCCGGTGGAACGAATTCTTTGTGGACGATTCCACGGCTATCAAAAAAGGCAATAATCATCGTTTTCATCTTCGACTAGCTCATGTGAGCTTTTTTCGGGCGGGGGGCGCGCGGAGACAACCATTGTGAGCTTTAGCACGACTAAGAGCACTATCACCATACACTCTTATAATTTCAGCGTACGTTTCCGAAGCTGTTTCGCCCGATCTGGCGCAAAATTTTATCGCGACGCGTTGCTCCTGTTTTCGTGACGAGCACTACAAACACACGTCTACTCAACTTGACGCAGCAGGTCGTAGGTTCAAGGTCACAAGTTTACCCCAAGCGCGGCAATAAAATCAGTCTCATTATTTAATTGTCAAACCTCGTAAACTAATGATTTGGTACCGAGGACTGCAGTAGCGAGAGGCACCAGTCATTTAGAAATATTGAAGAATCAATCAATTCATGACTTAAAGCATCAGAGGCATTAACTCAGTCTGTTACAAGAGCCGGGGTCAACATCTGACCTTATTTGTTTGTTTTTGCTAAACTTATTTTCTTTTAATAAAAATTTAAATTGCATAACCAATAATGGTAGTTTTTGAACTCATCAATTCAATTCTAAAGAAGATATTGTAACATTTTTCAATTCAAAGCTCACAGCTCTCCAACACAACTGTTGTATTTTATTGTTATGACATAAACATATGAAAGCATTTGACATTTCAATAACGTATATTAATGTTTACAAAAAAATGTTAAAACTTTAAAAACATGATATCACAAGCTTTGCTTTTTGTTAAACGAATAATAATTCCATCAATACGTAATCTAGCTTTGCAAACAAATTAATGAAGCCATATACGCGGGTATTTTCATAGCAATTGCACATGAATTTTTATTTTTTTCATATTAATATTATTTCCCTCATCCGTGGAGCTTCGTAGAAATCCGCATGGTTTGCCTACAGCGGATTATTTCGATTTTTATTTTAGCTGCGCGCTGAAAAGTAGGCAACTCATTTTATTTTTCATGTGTTTACAATGGAATTTTACAAAAATACTTGTTGCCAGAGAAAGTTGCTAAGCAATTTGCGTTTATAGCATGCAAAATAATTTTAATATGCGAGGGTAGCTGCAGCGAAACTTATCTTTGCATTTTTGTGAGATAATATCAGATATTTAAATGTTGTTATGCAAATTAAAGAACGCATGTAGAGTATTCTTGTGTTTTCTGAATTTTGCAACCTTAACAGCTTCTTTTATTTATGCAAATTGAAAGACATAATTTCTAAAAATATTAAAAATATATGAGAGTGAAATGAAAGTGTCTCAACTGCAGAAAAGTATCTGCCAGATTTGTAGCAAATGTCAGTACAGTTATTTCTAAAGAAATGCCATAAACGTTTATATATATTTTTATACCACATATTCGTACATACATATGTATGAATATTATATACTTCCTTTCACTTATATCAGCAATTGTGGCAAATTGCTGGGCATAAATTTCATAGCTTATCCAAATGATGTTATCAATTAACCGTAAAACTCTTGTGTACCGAAGCCAACGCAACAAAACCAACAACAACCACATATTAGCAAAACAACTGCACTTGCACTAATTGCAAAAGGACACTAAAATGTCAACATAAATTCTCAGCATATCTTGTGACAAGGATAAAAGGATGCTTACTTACGCACAACAAAAACAATAAAGAAGATAACTGAGCGTTTACACACACATATGTACATACTAACTGCTTGCGAAGAATGTCGGACAAACAGAGTTGAGTGGCAAAAGGTGCTTTTGATTTGCTGCTCCTGATAAAGCTAGCAAATTATCTAGTGTAAGCTTGTAAACAATGAGTGTTTGGTATTTTAGGCAGACCAGTGACTGCATTTTGTGTTGACATTTGTTTTGCATTTTGCATGCGATTTACAGTGGTGAGCAAAAATAACACTACCGAGCACAAAACATGGAAAAGCTGTTTAGTAAGGCAGGCAGCTGTTGATGGGTGGCTAAACATGTGTCGAATAACGTGTGAGAGTGTGACTATGGCTGGGGAGGAAAACGTGGTTAACACAAAAATTCCTTTTACCAGAAATTATACCGATTTTCAAAGGCAATTCGAATTAGAAAATTAAGCTTAAGAAGTTTTAGAATTTTATCTGAAAAAAAAAAACAATTTTTAAATGGAACAATTTTGAAACTTTACACCAAAAATTCTGCTTTCCGAAAATTTATGCTTTAAAACATATATTTTCTAAATTTTAAATAAAATTTCAATAATTATAGCAATACTTTACGAAAACGTGTCTAAATGTATGCTTCGTTTTACATATATTCAAAACGTTGCCTACATTTAGGGTGACATTAAGAAAGTATGACGCATATATATGATAATAATTGTACAGCATATGAAAACAAAATATTTAAATGTCTATTTTTAATAAAAAAATCAGAAAAAAAATTTAGTTAACTTATGTCATTCTACTTAATATTGAAAAAAAGTCAGGTCAGCATTCCACCAATGATTTTCAGGAATTTTTCAATATCATAAAAAATCATAAAAATATATTCAAATTTTGAGAATATCTTACAAAGATATTCAATCATACATTTTATAATTTTTGAGAAATTAATTTGAAACACATCTAAGATATTAACAATCCAACATACATTGTGACAAAAGAGCACTCGGAAATTGTCACTATGTAGTTTGCTAAATTGGTAAAACGATCTGTCAATCAGTTTGTTGACAGCAGCTACTTGCGATACGTTGCGATTTTATAATGGATAAAAATATCGAATAAAGAAATTATCTCAAATTTTATATTTTTAATTAAATTTCACCAACGTAAACGTAGCGATCGACGGAAAAGGCTTACGGTGATTCAGTTTTATCAAAAACACAAGTATACGAGTGGTACAAGACTTTTAAAGAGGGTTGAAAGATCTGGACGAGTTCGATATCTTCAACTTATAAAAATATTAACAAAGTGGAAGAAAATGTGCTTGAACATCAAGTCAGGCAAGTGTTAGAAAGATGGAAAGAGAGCCAAGAGTGCTCGGCATCTCTCTCGAGTCCGTATAAATGAGTCTGGTGGATATTTTGAGTATGAAACACATCACATTCTCAACTCGCCCTGGTAAAGCTGATTTTTTTTGAAAAGTGTACTGTAAACAGGTCTCTACAGACATCGTTGTGAATTCTTATTCCATATTCAGGAGAGTATTTAAACTGCCGATGAGACGTAGGTTTATGAGTTTGACATAAAAACAAGGCAAGAATCCTCGGAATTCAGTCGATTGCAGAGATAAAACAAAACTAGCTGAAGCAACTGAAGGCCATCTTAAAAAAAGCTTATTAAGAAATTAAAAAAAAACCGTTAGCATAAGTGTATAACATCTAGTGGAGATTACTTTGAAGGCGACAAAATAAATATTTATGAATAAGAAAAAAAAATTTACAATTTGCGGGAACTTATCTCAATGTAAGTACATATTTTGAACCCTCTTTTCCCCATAAACCAAGTGTTTTATTCCGTTGTCTCGTGTTTATTTCCGTCATAAATATTTTTAAACTATTCTATACATGGTTTATTTACTGAAACGTAATACCTATATTTTTAGTCAGGCCTATGCAAGCACTCAAGGTAGATAGAAAAAACGTGTAGCAGTTTTGCAAATAATGCAAAACCAGAACTGATTAAACAATTCATTGAAGAGTTCGTACTTGTGCACTTAGTAAGGGGGCATATGGTGTATAAGTATATATACATAAATATGAAACAAAGTATTTTAGAGCTAATCGGTAAACTGATTCATAAGCTTTGTTTAGAAGTATTTACCAAATTTCTTACATTTTTGTTTGCCTCTTTTAGTTGTTTTGTGGCACTCCTGTCAGTATAAGCAACGTCTATGAATATATACATACATTAAAATTGTCAGTTACGAGAATACATACATATGTATTTATTGTCTATGCATTGAGTGACAAAATAATATGCGTACAGAGAGAGAGAGAGATCGCGCAGTTAATGTTGACGTTAAGTTAATTCATGTTAGTATTAATGTTACTTCAATGTTAATCTTAACTGATTAATGTTAATGTTGAACGTATGCAGTTGCTGAGAGCAGCTACATTTTAATACTTCATGTACACATGATTACATGTTCTGTTTGCAGAAATAATTGCTAAATCGCATATATTGCTACAGACTTACTCCTTGCATTAAACTTACAAAATTGTTTGTGTAATCGGAGTTATTAAGTAATCATTACCATTATGATTACCGATATGTTTTAATATTTTTAAGAGTCTGTTTCATGATTAGATATAATTATTTCAATTTGTTAGTAAAAATTTCCATGATTACCGTAGTAAAGTAATCACAAAGTAATCATATTTTGAACTAAAAGTATTCAAAAAACCCAAAATACGAGTTTGTTATACATTCTTCTATTCAAAACATTATTATTTTTTATTACTTGTAATTAAATAAGAACATTTTCGTTTTGAGCTTTTATTATATTACGCTACTTACTACATATGCATGTATGCATATGTATAAGCGATTACATGCTTTATTAGCAAATATAATTACTAAAACGAAAAAATTGGAATTAACTTACTGCTTATATTAAAAATACTAAGTTGAATGTTGCAATGGGAGCTGTTGAGTAATCATTACAATAATGATTACAATTATCATTACAATTATGATTACCGGATTTATTAACTAATCATTACAATTATGGTTACCAATATGTTTAATTACTTTTAAGAGTTTTTTTTCATAATAAATAACTATTACTTATGTAGGTATTTTGATTCAAAGTTGCTGATAACCATATTAAGGTAATGAACAAGTAATTAATTATATTAAAAAAAAAAAAAAACAAAATATACACAAAACCCCCAAAATTGTATATATTCAGTTTAACAATTGTGATTACTAATATGAATCTATTAAGTAATCATTACAATTATGATTACAGAAATTATTAACTAATCATTACAATTATGATTACCAGTATGCTTAATTACTTTTAAGAGTTTTTTCATAATAAATAACCATTACTTAAGTTTTTGATTCTAAATTGCTAATAACCATAAAAACGTAATGAACAGGTAATCAAAAAAAAAATATTCTAAATACTCAAAAAAATGTGTGTTCAGTTTTCCAAAAGAAAAAAAAAGACAGGGCAATGTCTCTTCAGTAAACAAAATATCAAACGTCTATATAGTCATGATAATCAAAAATAATGTAAAGTAATAATCTAGGAGCGTTATATTACTTTTTTAAATAAAAAATACAGTTTAAACATAACCCAAGTAATCAAGGATAATTTAATGTAGTTATATACATTTTCTATGAACAGCCAGTTAGACTAACAGGAAAGTTTGTTTCTATGTAGTGAACTAAAGTATTAAGAAAAAAGGAATTGAAGTAATTGATAATAATAGAAAGTAATTAGTATGGTGTTTTTTTTGAATACATATTATGTATTATATTAGTTTGTCGAAAAAGTCTAGTGTAGTTCTAGTTTTATTCGTCGTATCGAGTCATGCTATACCTTTTTGGAAAGCTCATTTCACGCGCTAACACGTGTTTGATTGATTGTCGTTTCTTTTAAGTCGTTCGTGAGTTGTAGCGTCGCAAACATGGAGCAAAATAAAGAGAAAATACGGCATATTTTACAGTACTACTACGGCAGACCCGATACAGTTTCCATTTCCACCGCACAACGATGGTTTCAAGGTTTTCGTTCTGGTGTAGAAGTGGTCGAAGATGCGCCACGCACCGGAAGGCCTGTCGTCGAAAATTGCGATAAAATCGCTGAATCAGTCGAAAGAGACCGGCATAGTAGTCATCAAACCATTATAAACCATTTGAAGAAGCTTGGAGTCACTAAGAAGCTCGATGTATGGGTGCCACACGAATTGATTCAATCAAAATACCGCAAGACTTTTACAGCAGTTTTACAGCATTCATGCAAGTATTTAAAGCATTTAATTTCTTTTCTACTGCTCGAACTAGACGAAGCAAACCCCTATCGCTGCAACTTCTTACTAGGTCTACAGTAGCATATCGAGCTAACACATAAAACAAAAGCGAACGAAATGAAAAATCAAGTTACGAAAGGCAAAAGGAAGAAGAATGAGCATCAATCTCGCATTGAAACGTCAATCATGTCTCATTGATTTATGAATCAAGCAAAGCAGATCCGTTGACAATTGTGCTGAAGCGAAAATGAGCACATGAATGAAAGTGAAAATGAAAAAGAAACAAAAAAAGAAACAAAAAAAAGAAAGTAAAGCGTACGTAACTTTGTGGCATTTTATATGAGTGCATATGAACTTGAGGGCCTAAGCCATGCAAGCAAAGAGTAAGTAAAGTGAAAGAATAAGTGCCAACTTTGACAATTGCATTAATTTTGGAATATTCTTGCATTTAATTAAAATATTCCGCATATAAATGTAAAATTACTATTTGGAAATATAAAATATATTTGCTTTCAACGACAAGGTCTGAATGCATGCGTCTTATGAGTATGCAAATATGCAAATGCAGATAACTTTTTATAATATTAATAATTTATTAAGCGTATTAGCAACAATAAACTGCATTATCACTAAATTTATACTGAAATTTATACTCTACTATACTGTAATTAAAAGTAGTTAACGGCAATAAACGATATTTATTCAATTAAGACACTCATGTCAAATATTGTAGACCGTCGTAAAGATTATTGATTGCAGTAGTCTACATTGTCACTGACAGTACACTTACACTAGTTGTAAGTGATTGGCTGGCTCTAATTAAACTGTAAAAATGGCATTACAAAAATACCAGCTTGTAAGAACTTACTTTGCTAGTATGAAAATCATAATCGGAACCCAACAACTGAAAGGAAACGAAAGCTTAACATGACTAAGCAAATATTCCTGTTGGTTAAGTAGGCCATAAATCGGTTGCTACGGTGGCGTGATAATAATTAATAATTATTGTGATAAATAATATAACAATAAAAAAAAAAAAAAATATAAAAAATAAAATAACAAAAAATTAATAAAAAATAATATAAATTGAAAAATTTTAAGGCTTATAACACTAGTCAACAAATCTGAAGGAAAAATTTGCGACTCATATTCTAAAAGTTTTATGGGGTATTTGAGTTGTTTCGATTACGAATTTGATTTCAAAAATTTTCCGTCACGAACAGCTGTTTCTTGTCATAAATTCCGCCGAGAGGTGCAATTTTTGATCACTTCTTGGCCAATGTTCTCTTTAAAGCTGTCAACCGTCTAAGGCTTATTTCCGTAGACACGTGACTTCACATAACCTCCAAAAAAGGCGAGCGGTGTTAAATCACATGATTTTGCAGGTCCACGACGCGAGATAATGCGCTCATCTAAAGTTTCATTCAATAAATGGATTTCTTCGTTGGCTGTACGACATATAGCGACGTCTTGTTGGATCAAGGGTCGCCCACATCAATTACATTCAATTCAGAAGCACAAAAATCATTAATTATGGCCTTATATCGTTCCCGATGGATTCTTACCTTAATGGTCGTCTAAATTTTTTAAGTAAAAGGCAAAATAATGAAGAAAAAACAATGCCACTAATATTGAAAAAAAATTTTAGTTTTGGTTATAAAATAGTGGTTATGTAGTGGTTATACAATGGTTATATAGTGGTTATATAGTGGTTATATAGTAGTTATATAGTGGTTATAAATTGGATAATACATCTTACAACAATTTTCATTTTTTTATTTTATGATACGCTGTTTTGCGTTTTAGGTGACGACATACATATGTATGTATATGATTCCCTCATTTAAAACCATAAGTCTCAAAAAAACATTTTATCAAGCTAAAAATGTATCCATACAAAAACTTGATTTCGATTTTAACAGCTTCTGTGGCAGCTATATTTTATCATATTTTGTTTGATTTAAAGTATTTTTCTACACTATAACTAATAATTCGTACATAACTGGTTTTACAATTTTACTCAATTTCTCAGAACTATGTAAGATGAGCATAAAGGTTTTGCGCTGAGATTTTGCCAACTCTTTCGTAAACATTGGGAATCTCGTTCTCTTAATATTTTTTTAAGCACCATTTTAAGATTTCTACTGTACTAATAAACGAAAAAAAAACAACAACAACAACTTAATGGCTTTTTAAACGAGACAGTTTAATTGCAAGGTGATAATTGCCGGCATATTTCATGAGCTACTCAAAGCGCTACTGAAAGCAAATACTGTCAGACAAATTACAAATTTATTGAAATAAATAAGTGCATTAGACGCCACCGGTTCTAGTTTTGAATTTACAATTGATTTACATTGCAAGCGCTAGATATTTGCGCACAAATATGTATATATGTATATACCGAATTTAGATATTTTTTCCAATATGAACCGTTGCGTCACATAACTGGTTCTTATCTGCGTTGCATTTAAGCGAGAGCAGTTAGTAATTCAGTCAAACTAATAAGGCATTTGTTATGCTAAGTGTGTGCCGTTACTATTAAGCTTGACAATAACTAATGCGAACAATTTAAGACCGCGATTTTTGTAACAAGATTTGATGACTTGATCGCGTAAATTTAAGCTTGGCACAATTTAAAGTGCGAAATGAAGCACAACTGCACTTAAGAATATAATTTCATATTTTTGTGCACTGACCAGGGTATATTAAGTTGACACGGACTTGTATCATTGAAAAGGAAACGTTGAAGACTCTTTATAATGTATTTTCATATATAAATGATCAGCATGATGAGATGAGCTGATATAGATATGTATGTTAGGCTTTTTTCAGATATCGATTTGCAATATTCTATGCAGCCTTTCCTCCCCAAGAAGATGCTCATCTGTTGGAATCGCCGATATCGAACCACTATAATATATAGGTGTCATACCAATTAACAGATTCAAAACAAGTTTTTGTATGAAAAACTTTTTCATTGATCATTGTCTGGTGGCGACACATGCCGGCAAGATGGGGCTGAATAATCAAGAAGACTGCAGAAAATGCCTAGAGCAGGACACCAAGGAAACAATGGAGAATCTCTTGTGCGTTTGTCCAGCATTGGAAAGACTACCCTGAAAGCATCTGGGGTCCTCATAATATTATATTCTAGAGGAGATATCTATAGTAAGGTCTCAAAATCTGTTAAAATTCACGTCAAACGCAGGCACCCTAAACGATGACTACTTCTCTTGGACTTAGAAACTCAACTCCATCTGGTATCGCAAAAGACCAAACTGGTCTATGGACGACTTTTGGCCTACCAGTTTAACCTAAGCTTACCTAGTAAAAAGTATTGCCAACAGTTAGTTGAATGCTTCGAGTATAAAGTCGTATTAGCATTATTTATAATCAGCCAAGTTATTGACTTACTTTGTAAAATATTCATCGTCACTTTCACTAATAAACACTAGAAATAACTGCATATGTAAATGAAATCTAATCAGCTTACCTGTGTTATTTACTGAATGCTGAGGGCATAGCGAAACGAATAAAAACAACTTAAGTACGTACTTTATTTGTAGGCGTTAAGGAAACACTGAAGGGCTTTTACGGTAAGCTACTTTCTGATACAAACGAACAAACTACCTTCTGGTGATGGCCGGTTCTTAATTTAATAGTAATTTTAGATATATTATATATATATATATTATATATATATTGTCTTCTGAAGAAGTCAATTAAAATAAAAATTTGATTTTTCCAAATTCCTCGCTTTTTACTACTTGCATACATACTTGTAAACAACAAAAACACAGAAATAAAATAAATAAATTTTTTATGCCAAAAAAGTGAGAAGTCAAGGGTTAATAACACTTTTTAGTCACTCGTATTCTAAATAGCCGATTCATATATACATATTTGTTCTCAAATAGTAAACAAACAGCCCGGCAGTGTGCCGCATGCGCCTTTCAACCGCACAATTTGCGCAATCGTTTGAGTTAACTACAAATGTCGCGCATAATTAATTTTATATGTGTTGTAATACTATATATTGTACTTTAATTTAATAAATATAAGCGTTTAAGAATTTTTAGTGACAGTTCGCGGCGTACCGCGTTAAGGCGCTCAGATTTCTCTCGCGTTAAGCAGGAAGCGAAATAGAAACGAAAACGAACTGTTTACATAAAATTTTCGAAGTGAGAGTGCGTGAAGAGTTTAAAAAAGGAAGCAAAGGACTCTAGGCGATGAGTAAACTGTTACAACGGGATAGAAAGTGAAACTATCTTCTTCTTTATGGCTCTACAATCACTTATGCGGTTGTAGCCTCGATAAGTTAAAGTGTAACTATATAAAAAAAAAAAAATAAATATACTTTTTATTATTAAAATATTTGCGTGGTAATATCAGTAAGAATTCAAAAAACTAAAAAAAAAACAAAAAAAAAAAACGAAAAAATAATAAACAAAATTCGTTTTAACCCTCAAATAAAATAGCCTGTATTCGAATAAGTTCGGCAAGTGTGTCAAAATTAGTAAGAAGTGGTTCACTTATAATTCGAGAAGCAATAAATTAACTGAAGTTATCAAAAATCAATTTCGAAAGGACTTTTCAACAATTTCTAAGCAAGCATAATCGAATAACGAACACTTTTGAATTAATTAAAAAAAAAAATTAACAAAAAATAAATTAGTCAACATGTTCAAAGTGAAGCTTTATCAAGTGCTGCTGCTATTCACACTATTTTGCTGCGTAGTTAGCACAGCGAAAATGGCGAGTCCCAACAGCGACCAATACCAACTAATGCAACGTACGTCAATACTCTTCGGCCTGACAGTGATCAGTCGTCCGGATATGGTGAGCCAAAACTGTTATACACAACTGCAGGAGGTACAAGAGGCAATGCTAATGCAACAGCCTTGGGCTATGAAGAGTAAGTGCTTCCTTCCTTTCACCATCGTTGAGATAGGTTAGGGTATATCATGCTCAATGGAACCATATAAAGAATTGTGGGATAAAAATTCATTAGTTTTTTAAAAGCTTTTGTAGTCTCACTTTTCTTGAATTTAACAGTAGATTGACGAGACCTTTGTAGAATGATAGCAAAATGGACAAGATAGAAATATTTGCGATCACCTTAAAAAATTTAATAATTATGAAGAAACTGTAGATGCTTACTCGTAAGAAAAATTAATCTTTTCGCTAAGCTTTCATGAAAATAATTTGGGTCTTGTTGGGTCTCAGCTAAATTTTTATTATGCTTAGATCGGTTATCTGTTCGAATATAATGTAAAGAAACATCCTTTTATAGTTAAAAAAAAACTTGTAATAAATACAAAATTTTATGGCAACAATCCTTCGAAATTTTAAGGAATTAATTGGCTTCCGCGGGTAAAAAACAGCTTTTATTCAACAATTTTTTCTCATATAAAAAACGAAAGAAATTCCGAAATTTTGAAAAAAAAAAATAGTTTAAACTTTAATTGTAACGCCTTTTCCGGGGAAAAAGGTTCGTCCGTGTTGGCAGGATAACTCCGTACAGAATCATCAAAAGTGAAAAAATACGTGTTTTAGTTAAAAACTTAACTTAGAACTTGGACGAAGGAAAAGCAAATGAAAATACGATTTTTGACAGACATCTTAAAAAAACATAAAAATTTAATAGAAAATTTCGTGACATTTCTTTTTTCAAATAGTTAATAGTAATCGAGAAAAAATCCTTCGCCCAAGTCTTTAAGAATTGTATTTCAAAGATCTATATAAAGTTTCAGGAAAATCGGTTAAGTAGTTCTGTAGATTTCTAGCCAACCGACTTCAAAAACACAGTTTCAAGAAAAAGACGACACACTTAGCCTTGCTAGCAATGAGCGCACAAGTTCTCAAGGCTGTACCTCCGAAACTATTGCTGGGATTAACTTGAAAATGAATGATAATATTCTAAAGGTGTTATAGAATTAAGAAAAATCGATTTTCTGAAATCCTTAAACCCATGTAATCCCTTACTGCACCCATAAAGCAAAAAATATTTTCTATAAGAACTCTCGTGTAAGAGTCCCCAAGTCTTTCAGAATTGTATCTCAAAGACCTGTGTAAAATTTCAGGAAAATCGGTTTAGTATTTCTGGAGATTTCTAGCCAACCGACTTCAAAAACACAGTTTCAAAAAAAAACGCATTTAAAGACGACACACTTAGCCTTGCTAGCCCTGAGCGCACAAGTTCTCAAGGCTGTACCTCCGAAACTATTGCTGGGATTAATATGATAATATTCTAGAGGTGTTATAGAATTAAGAAAACTCGATTTCCTGAAACCCTTAAACCCATGTAACCCCTTACTGCAACCACAAAGCAAAAAATATTTTCTATAAGAACTCTCGTGTAAGAGTTAACCCAAAAATTAGCATAGCCAAATTTTCGTCATTTTTTTAGTATTTCTTGCAAGTCCAACAATTGACAGATACTAGAAGCTACTAGCATACAATAACCACACTAACAACAACTCCATAATTTATTAAGAATATTTAATATAACCGAAACATTATACATGCTCGATTATGTGCCCAGTTGCATAATTTGTATCAACTCACTAACTCTCTACCACTCTTCTATATTCCCCCATTTTTTACATAGTGTACGATGCATCAGGCGTTCGAGAGCCTGGATTCACAATGGGCAACGGCATCTGGGTGGGCAGTCGTGACACTTGTAATGCTGTTAAAACACCCGTCAATCTCAAACTATCCACACATGTACCACACAAAATGAATCCAAAAATATTCACAGATACTGCGCCATTTCCCACGGACTATCGTGTCGTCAATTTGTGGCACAACTCCACATGGCAAATGGATCCAGTATATATCTTCTATGAACCGCGCATAAGTATCGGTCTATGCTTGCCAAGCGCTTGTACAGTAGCCGAGATCGCTCAACTAATGGCCACCTATGTGGAGGATGATATATTTGTGTCGAATGATGTTTATGATATGCGCATGCGTGTTGAAGGCGTAAAAGATTTGAAATTACGTGCTGGCTTCTTTTCAAGACCTTCGTTGTTGATTTTCATAGGCTGCTGGTTACTGACACTGCTGCTGACATTTCTGGCGTCGTGGCAACGTACAAAACGCTACAGCGAAACGGTTGTGGTGGTTGCAAATGGCACGAAGTCAACAAACGATCATTTAGTTGCGAAGAATCAAATGAATACAAAATCGACATGTAATGGATTTATTGAATGTTTTGATGTTCAAAACAACTGGGAATTGCTTTTCCCAACGGGCACAACTGGTGGCACAGACGCTTTTCCGGCGGTGAATGGTTTACGGTTTTATGGTGCAATGGGCGTAATATTATACCATATACTGTGCGGCAGTTATCTGGGATCAAGTAATAAATCCGTGCATTACAAATTAACAAGTAGTTTTGGAAATTTGGACGTTTTTGTGGATCTGTTTTTTACAATAAGGTAAGAGCGATGAAATTTTGGAAGACGTTCTACGATACTTTAATACATTTGAGATGATGTGAGGTAGCAGCACTCTACTAGTCCGGTATTCATAACTTTTATTTAAGTTTTTTAAAATGTTCTTTATATCTACTCACTTGGTATTCAACATAGACAGAAATCCAAAATACACGAAATAAAAAGTAGAAGCTAGTCCTCAAAAGCAAAACTTGAAATACATTAAGAACCTCAGACTGAAAGATGTTTCGCAGCCCCAACCACATCTTTCTCCTTCTAGCTATAATTCTAAACTTTCCAGTATTCTAGAGAGTATATTTTTTACTTTATGAAATTTACTTAACGTGTTTGTTTCAAAAAACCTTTGGTTGTAGAAGTTTGGTGGTTCTGAGTCCAAAAGAAAGGCCGCTCTGTCTGTGCACAGCAGAATACAGAGCTGTTATATGGCCAATTCACATCCAAAGGCTCTCTGTTCTTTCTCCCTAAATGGGATCTCTATAAGTTTTAATTAATTTAAACAGTTATTATAGTATTCAAATAGTGAATTTAGTTGACCTCGCTGGACCTTCCCAAGTGACATCGCTTCGCTCTATGGGCTTTTGAAAAGTTCCAAGAAGATCCAAGGTTTTCTTGAGTGATTGAGTCGATTGGCCACAAAGATGGTGTCATATCTTACCCTGAGACTTTTTCTTATGGGTATATGTAAAGTCTAAAGTCTATGCGGACAATTCCAGTTTGATTCAGGCCTTGGGGCAAAATATTGGGCGTGTTATTTGTCAGTTACTAGTCGAAATGCTCTAGGGATTCAACGGATGAAGCATCTGAGACGTATTTACGGCCAATATTTGAAAGAGATAATCTTCAAAAAATTATTCCCAAAAAATGTTCATTCGATTAATAATACACATTACCCATTCAATTTAAAGTTTTTAAGCTTTTTCATTAAAAAAAAAAATAGGGAATCTGGAAATGGATTACCCTTCAGAATAAAGTTAAATACAATAAATTTTCAAATGTTTTTATTACAGTGGCTTCCTGCAAGCATATCACTTTTTCCGCGACACCAAAACTATTGAGATCATACGAAGCAGTGGTGTAATGAAGAATACGAAAGCGGTATTTATGTACATAATGCATCGTGTGATAAGGTAAGTACTGAGAGTTACCAACATTTAGTAGTCTGAAAGAGTTATGCCCGACGTCAATATTACAATTTCGGGTATTAATAAACACGCTGCCTGGATAATTCGCCAAACAGCATTTTACAAAATTCATGACAGAAATGTGAACGAAATGAAAACAGAAATGTTGGTTCGCTCTCGAGCTTAAGGCTTGGGCATAGCTGTTCGAAAACATATACGAAATTAAGAAAGAAAATTTTTTATTTGTTTCGTTTTTCGCCTCTACTTCAAACAGATTGGGTCCTCTGTACTTCCTTGTTATCTGCATGGCCGATGCTGGAGCGCTTTTTATGGACGATATATCGGTTTTCCACTTTAGCCACAAATTATATGTCAACTGCGAGCTGTATTGGTGGCGCAGTGTGCTCTTCATACAAAATCTCTTCAATCACGATGATATGTGCGTGTTTTGGTCGTGGTCATCAGCATGTGATATGCAATTTTATGTCTTCAGTATAATTCTACTATTCATCTATACGAAGTAAGTACGCAATATATTAGTACTTTTAATTAAAATATATCTAATTGAAAATCTTCCTTCCAGACACCCCAAAACCGGCAAAGCTCTCACTCTCGCCACAGTATTAGCAAATTTGATCTACACCATCCATACCGCCATCACTATGAATTATAAATTTTCCTTTGAGACCACATCGGTGCTATTCACAGAGCTCTATATGAATCCGGTGTCACGTGTGTTGGCCTACGTAATTGGCGGCGTGGCTGGCTGGTTTTTCGTACAAAACCAACAAAAGCAACTGTATGCGAACTTCTTTCAAAACCAATCTCTACAAGAGTTTCTCGGCTATTTGGCGATGATCTGCTTCTTTACCGTCAATTTCGCTAAAGTCTCTGAAGGTTATTCAGTGGTTTCTTATGTAGTATTGTTGGTCATTCAACGTGTGATATTTTCGTCGAGTGTTTGTCTGCTGATATTCGCAAATGCGGCGGGTAGTGTGAAGTGGTTCTTTAGCTTATTGGAAAATCCATTCTTCAAGAAGTTCAACCAAATTACTTATGCTATGTTCCTCTTAAATCCTCTACCTATGGCTCTACTAGTTAGCTTAAATAACATTGGTCGCTATGCCAGTCCATACAATTTAGTGAGTTCCAGTTTTGTTTGGTTTAAATTTTTATTTTTAACGTTTATATATTTCTTATATTATTAGGTTATCGAATACATTGGCATTTGCGTGGTACTGTACGCGCTCTGCACGACTTTCGCCTTATTTTTCGAAGTGCCCTATAAGAATATATCTAAAATGTTGGTCCAGCGCACCAAACCCAAGACGAACTAAGCAAAGTTTACTAGCGAGCGAACTGTGATGGAACCTAATCTATGAATGTAAATGCATTTATTGTAATAATAGAAGCATTTTATACAAATAAAATCTATATAATAATATATATAAGACAATTAAAGAAGAATCAGCGAAGGTTACTATAGCGTTGTGTAGGATGTTTTGTTTTAAAGGGATTGAATTTCCAGTATTGATAGCTGTAAAAGCTTAGGCATGTGTTTTACTATTTCGAACAGTATTTTTTGGCTTTTCATTCAGAAAAAACTACTGTGACTCCACCAAATCGAGTAAAAATCCATACAAAGCACTAAATCATTATTTAGTTAGGCGGAACTTTTGTTGACGGAGCTGTGTTAGGAATGGAACTATTATACCAATATATCGGTTACTAGTGACCAGCTGGGAAGAAAGATGAAAAAAGGTGCATAGTAACAATTTTTACTATTTTTTCCTTTTCTGTGAAGTAAAATTTTTTTGCTCTTAAAAATATACAATAAAATAACCCACCAAGCCAAAAAAGGTAATTCACCGTTTTGTATCAAAATTTGAAACACAGATATGTTCATAGAACAGCTCGGAATCTAACAAATTCATACCGCAGCGACATCTATTTGAAAACGTGACTAATACTACATAAACATGATGGTTGGTAACTGCATACTGTAATAAATTTATAATCAAGTTCAAGTTCAAGTGGAAGTTTCGTACTAAATGTACAGAAGTATAGTTTTAGGCTTGATTAGCATAAAAAGGTAATCCTTTGTGCAATAGCCGAAAGCATCGATGGAAAACTTTAGCTAAATTATCCATTACTACATATATTCTCGTATAATTTCGATCTCGTCTGCTGTAGTTTTCATATTTGTCTTTTGCTACAGTGAAACAGTTTGCAGTATGTTTTCTAGCATAAGTGGAATAGCTATTTAAGTGAAGTTGCCAAATAATGATCAATTATGATAAAGTCAAAAAAAATTACATATATACGAGGTTTGACAATTAAGTAATGAGACTGATTTTATTGCCGCGTTTGTGGTAAACCTGTGACCTTGAAATTCCTTTTCTCTTTTTCCGCCATCCTTCCCCGCTCCTTTAATATACATACATATGTACCATCACTCTAGCTTGTTTAGTTCGCCTGCTGCGTCAAGTTGAGTAGACGTGTGTTTGTAGTGCTCGTCATGAAAATGGAAAAACGAAATCAAGAGCAACGCGTCGCGATAAAATTTTGCGCCAGATTGGGCGAAACAGCTTCGGAAACGTACGCTAAAATTGTGAGAGTGTATGATGATAGTGCTCTTAGTCGTGCTCAGGCTCAGAATGGTTGTCTCCGCGCACCCCCCGCCCGAAAAAGGCTAGCATGAGTAAGTTGAAGGTGAAAACGATGATTATTGCCTTTTTTGATAGCCGTGGAATCGTCCACAAAGAATTCGTTCCACCGGGGAAAACTGTGAATCAAGTGTATTATTGCCAAGTACTCGAAAGATTGCGAAAACGAGTCAACAGGGTGCGCCCAGAAATCGCTCGTAACTGGATCCTTCATCACGACAACGCGCCGAGCCACACCGCCCTCAGCGTGTCCCAGTATTTGGCCTCTAAAGGGATCGCCGTGTTGCAACAGCCGCCTGATTCGCCCGACATGTCACCCTGTGACTTTTTTTGTTTCCTAAAACAAAATCGGTGGTCAAAGGAACCCATTTTGGGTTGATTACAAACATCCAGTCGGCCGTGACTAGGGTACTCGCGGACATCCCAGTCGAAGCGTTCCAGAAATGTTACGAGGCATGGAAAACGCGCTGGAATCGCTGTATAGCTACCCAAGGCGATTACTTTGGAGGGGATGGCAGGTTGTAGAATAATTTTCAAATATACGGTTTTTATGGAATCAGTCTCATTACTTAATTGTCATACCTTGTATAATAAAAGATTATAAAAACATTTCCATTCATAAACGGAAGCTCATCACAAAAAAACATATAAAAAAGCAGAAACTAAATAAAATATCTTAAACAAGGAAGGATGAGCTAAGTTCGGTATAACCAAACATTTCATATTCTTGCAATTTGAAAGGGGTTAGAGCCAGGGAAGCCCCTTCAAGTAAACCAAGCTTGTTATTCAAGCGAATAAACGCTTTCTTAATATTATTAGTACAAATCACATATTGACTGACGCAAGCGGTATATAGTCACCGGGAAGTTTGAAAATCTTTATACTATAAGCTATATGGGGCCTAAGGGAAGTATTGACCCGATTAAACCCATTTTTAATGCACAGAAATACTACTATATCCATACATTGGCCGATAATTTTGGTAAAAAGTTCACTATAGGTACTGGGGTCTAAATATTCAGTACCTAGGGGCTTGAGAAGTTTTTGCTCGATTTGGACATATTTTAGCCATAAGATAGAACATCTGAAATACTCTATTCGTGTAAAGTTTTATTCCGATAAATTAACTCATTCTTGATTTGTTTGCTGCAAAGTGAAAGTTTCAACGGAATTTAAAATTGTGTTTTATGGTAAGTAAGCATGGCTGTAGTCCGATTTCAAACTGTAACATGAAAATATCTAAGGAATGTCACGTACCACATTTAGTTGAAATCAGTCGGTCGGGTGCGAAATATGAGGTTTCACCTAAGAGTGAGCTGTACCACGCCGATCGTAAAATTTTTACCTCTCATACCATCTCAGGGGTAAAATGTAATGCCTTTAGTGGGGTTATCTTCCGATTTCATCCCCTACAACACTGTTGGTAGGAGTTCTCATAATATTTGCGTGCAGCGAATTTGGTTCTTGTAGCTTTAGTGGTTTAGGATATATGTAAATTGAACTTATTAGATGGCGGGGTCACGCCCACTTCTTATAAAAATCTTTTCCACAGGTGCACACTGCCACTGTGTATACCTGAGCCAAGTTCGGGTTTTATATCTTAACTTATTACTTAGTTATCATAGTTTATACGTTTTCGGTTAATGACGTTTTGTGGACGTGGCAATGCTCCCATTACGCCCACCTACGAAGTCATACTTTTATTTGTCAAGAGACACGCATAAAGTGCTAAGGTGATACATATTATATAACTGTTAAGAGAACAAAACTATTATACCCTGTTACAACATGTTGCAAGAGCATGAGTAAGAGAGATAGTGAACTGTAATGCGACATGGACGAGAAAATTTGAGATGATAGATAAACATTTTTGTCTACAAGGCATTCTTGATGAGAAAACGAGGTGTGCAAAGTTTCAGATCGATAACTCAAAAACTGATAAAATACTTCGCGTATATACAGACGAAGATAACTAAATCGATTCAGCACATCACGCTAATTAGATATTTATATATTTTTTGAAATATCTGAGGATTGAGTGTTACTTCATAGCAAACTTAATACACACTGGGTGGACCATATAAAATTTTAAATTTAAAAAGTCAATAAAAAAAGGCTTGATATTTTTCAAGGGTCGAACATTTATTTAAAAGGTTGTTTTAGAAATTTATTTGTGGAAAACAATTTCGGACAAATGACCGCCACGGCTGAGTTTACAGTAGCTTATACGATCCACCCAATTTGGGAGTACTTTTTCGATGGTTTCAGGCCTTATGTCAGCTACAGCCAACTTGAATCTCATACTTTAGATCTTGAATTGTTTCTGGATGGTTGGCGTAACATTTATCTTTAACAGCTCCCCACAGAAAATAGTCCATCGGTTTTAAATCGCAGCTTCTGGGAGGCCAATTCACATCACCTCTTTTGCTGATTATGCGATTTTCGAAGATAGGGCGTAAAAGATTGAGTGTATCGTTTGCTGTATGACACGTAGCGCCGTCCTGTGTCCCAAATGTGACAATTCTACTTGTTAACGTAACCATCGAGGTGGAAATGATGATAAAATTGACCATCCTGGTTTTTTTTTCAATATTTCCCCGTTTTCTTCTAGTGAATAGCGACCCATTTCGTAAATTTTAGACTTTTTACTGAATATCTGTCACTTTCCGAATGGTATTTGACGTTTCCAATATCGAAATATATATAATTCAAATTTAAAACGTTTGATGGCCTACCCTATACTTATGCTTGATTCACTTACAACTCTCCATTCGCATTGACTCCGACTTTTGCTTCGGTGGAAAAGTTCGATATGTGTTTTTACATAAGTTCATTCACACAAAAAACTTTCGAGGCAAAGCAAAAAAAACGAAACAAATATTTTAGCTCATCTTTTTTATTATTTGTGATATTTGCTTTATTTGAATTATATACTTTATGTCTTTAAATATGTTTGTAACGGGTGATTTTTTTGAGGTTAGGATTTTCATGCAGTAGTATTTGACAGATCACGTGGGATGTCAGACATGGTGTCAAAGAGAAAGATGCTCAGTATGCTTTGACATTTCATCATGAATAGACTTACTAACGAGCAACGCTTGCAAATCATTGAATTTTATTACCAAAATCAGTGTTCGGTTCGAAATGTGTTTCGCGTCCGTGTCCGATGAGCGATGAGGCTCATTTCTGGTTGAATGGCTACGTAAATAAGCAAAATTGCCGCATTTGGGGTGAAGAGCAACCAGAAGCCGTTCAAGAACTGCCCATGCATCCCGAAAAATGCACTGTTTGGTGTGGTTTGTACGCTGGTGGAATCATTGGACCGTATTTTTTCAAAGATGCTGTTGGACGCAACGTTACGGTGAATGGCGATCGCTATCGTTCGATGCTAACAAACTTTTTGTTGCCAAAAATGGAAGAACTGAACTTGGTTGACATGTGGTTTCAACAAGATGGCGCTACATGCCACACAGCTCGCGATTCTATGGCCATTTTGAGGGAAAACTTCGGACAACAATTCATCTCAAGAAATGGACCCGTAAGTTGGCCACCAAGATCATGCGATTTAACGCCTTTAGACTATTTTTTGTGGGGCTACGTCAAGTCTAAAGTCTACAGAAATAAGCCAGCAACTATTCCAGCTTTGGAAGACAACATTTCCGAAGAAATTCGGGCTATTCCGGCCGAAATGCTCGAAAAAGTTGCCCAAAATTGGACTTTCCGAATGGACCACCTAAGACGCAGCCGCGGTCAACATTTAAATGAAATTATCTTCAAAAAGTAAATGTCATGAACCAATCTAACGTTTCAAATAAAGAACCGATGAGATTTTGCAAATTTTATGCGTTTTTTTTTTTAAAAAAGTTATCAAGCTCTTAAAAAATCACCCTATAGTTTATGAATCTATTAAGATGAAAACAATTAGAAAAAATCACGGCAAGCAAAGCCTCTTTTTAGACACACCCCGTCTTGGTGCTTTGCTCTGATGACAAAGTATTGATTGTCAAGCAAAGCGAGGAAAGTTCTAAGTACACCAATCATTAGTCACTCGTATTCTGAAAAGACATTTCGTAATTAAGTATTTGTTAAAAAAAAGTAAACAAATAACCAGGTAGTGTGCCGCATGCGTAACTCAGCTGCTGAGCCAATGCAAACAATGCATGTTTTGTGGATTGTTTGAGTTAACTATGCCGCGCATAATTAATTCATATATGCTAATTGTTAATTTATTGCACTTTAATTTTATAAATATGAGCACATTAGAATTATCATTGACAGTTCGCGTAAAACGTTAAGACACTTTAATTTCAAAGGTTATAAGCGGGAAGCGAAATAGAAACGAAAACGGAAGATCTCAAATTTCAAAGTGAGAGTGAGTTTGAAGGATGTTAAGGATACTAAGCGATAGATAAACAGTTATAACGGGCTATAAAGTGAAATTGCAAAAATAAGAGAATAAATATATTGACACATATGTCTACAGAAAGTTGATATGTTTGAAGCAAAATTTTATTAAAATTTTTTATGTATGTAAGAACAACTGAAATAAAAAAGCTACTTTTAACTTCAAATTGAATCGGCAGCATTCAAGTGATTTCGACAAGTGTGTGGAAATTGACAGTGAATAAAAAATTTTACAAAACGAGAAGAAAGAAATATATTGTAATTGTCAAAATAAAAAAATAAATAAATTTTTTCAGCAAGTCATAAAAGAAAACATTCGAAATACGAAGACTTTTGAATTAATAAAACTAAATTAAGAAAATATAAAATAGTCAACATGTTTAAAGTGAAGCTTTATCAAGTACTGCTGTTATTCACACTACTTTGTTGCGTAGTAAGCACATCAAAAAAAGTGAGTCCTAACAGTGATAAGTATCAAATTATGCAGCGCTCGTCAATACTCTTCGGCTTGACAGTGATCAGTCGTCCGGATATGGTGAGCCACAACTGTTATACACAACTGCAGGAAGTACAAAAAGCTATGCTAATGCAGCAGCCCTGGGCTATGAAGAGTAAGTGTTCGTAAAAGTAGAAGAAAAGTACAATATTCTTCTTTTTTTTTTTTAACTTTCGCAATGCTTCCTTTCACTACCCTTGAATTTTATAGCATGGGATAGATTAAACAATATAATCGCAAGAAAAAAATCTTAATTTTTTTTACTGCATTATCCTTCCACTAAAGCTTAATTCAGGAACAAAGACTTTCTTTGGTTAGTGTGTCTTTAACCAGAAAAAATATATGCCTTATATTGGCTATAAAATAGAATTATTATATCAATAATATAATCCTTGTCATATATATATATATATATATATATATATAAGGAAAGGAAAGATTTAAAAAAAGCTTTGCCAAAAATGAAATAATAGTTAAAAATAAGGTTAGAAGTAACAAAGTTTTTTTTAGAAAAATCCTTCACCACTTTAGTACAAGTCTTCCTGACAGTCTTCGTGTGATGAAACTTGTTAGAAAAGTATTCTCTTGCTTGCTTAAAAAGCGTTCAATGGATCACGTTCTTCAACAAGTGTGGTGCAAATTTCGCAAATAGAAACTAACCATAAGGACCCGAAAAATGCTGTTAGACTCAGGGAGGCTAGGTTTCCAGATGAAACGTTTGCCAGGACATTTTGAATCCGTCATCTTGCCTTCATCCTTGCGATGGAGAAGTAGATAGAAATAACGGCTGAAGTCGAGGGCAGACATTTAATTTATGGATAGGGCCAGGTTCAGGGCATCTAAATAGTAGTTGTTCTACTGCACGGAAGCGCAGGTTCCTTTAGGAAAGTGGCTGTCCATTCTGATGCTAGCGCGACAATATAAGCGTTGAACTCACTGACCTCTAACGCGCTGGAGGGTGTTTAAAGAATGGCTAATCTCATTACCAACGGCACAGGGTTACTTTTGGTAAGCCTGATTTGGGTACTAGCGGCATCGCAGGCAATTACCACGCTGATTTGTTGGCAAGGAAACGACCTTAACCCAGCAGTTGTTAGATGATGAACTGATCGGGGTTCAATTGCTTACGAGTTTCTGGTAGGCAAAGATTAGAGCTCATTTTTCGACTTAAATAAGGTCAGATGTTAATCAGCCCAAGGTCGATCCTCTCTTAAGATACTTCACATAACTTAACCCAATTCTTTTATAGTATTTTCCGCGAGCCAAATAATTGACAGATATTTCAAGCTGCCACCAATCAATAATCGAGCAAACAATTGGTCGACAAACCCTTAAATTAAATTATAATATTTCTTAACTTACGAACTCAACTCTTTTCCACTCTTCTATATTCCTATTTCTCTACAAAGTGTATGATTCATCGGGATTTAAAGAGCCAGGATTCATACTGGGCAACGGCATGTGGTTGGGTAGTCGTGACACTTGTAATGCCGTTAAAACACCCGCCGATCTGCAACTATCCACACATATACCACATAAAATGAATCCGAAATTATTGACAGATACGGCGCCTTTTCCTACGGACTACCGTGTAGTCAATTTGTGGCACAACTCCACATGGCAAATGGATCCATTATTTATCTTCTACGAACCGCGCATAAGTATCGGTCTGTGCTTGCCCAGCGCTTGTTCAGTAGCCGAAATCGGTCAACTAATGACCACCTATGTGGAGGATGACCTATTTGTGTCGAATGATGTTTATGATATGCGCATGCGTGTTGAAGGCGTAAAGGATTTGAAATTACGCGCTGGCTTCTATTCAAGACCTTCGTTGATGATTTTTATCGGCTGCTGGTTACTAACACTCCTGCTGACATTTCTAGCTTTTTGGCAACGCACGAAATCCAATAGCGAAACAGTTGAGGTGGTTGCAAATGGCACGAAGTCAACGAACGAGCATTTAAATTCGACGAGAAAAACAAGTATTCAATCTTTTTATAATAGATATATTGTCTGTTTTGATGTGCAGAACAACTGGGAGTTGCTTTTCCCTAAGGATCTATCTGCTGCGTCTGTTGGCACAGAGGCTTTTCCGGCGGTGAATGGTTTACGCTTTTATGGCGCCATGGTAGTAGTATTATTTCACCTACTGTGTTGCAGTTACCTGGCGTCAAGTAATAAAGCCGCGCATTACAAATTAACGAGTGATGTGGGAAATTTCGACATTTTCGTGGATCTGTTTTTTACAATGAGGTAAGTGTAAAGACATCGTGAAAAAGACTAGATTGTACTCAAATTTTTTAAGAGAGGTCTTTGATTTAATTTATTCGATATTGAAATTTCTTATATAAATTTTGGTTGGCTCAAGAAATTGGGTAGACTTCTTCTATATTCCAAGAAAGTATCGAGTACCTAGTTCCGATTTTTCGATGCAATATGGAAAATTTTATAATTTTTTTTCAGTGGCTTCCTGCAAACATACCACTTTTTCCGAAACACCAAAACTATTAAAACCATGCGAAAAGGTGATGTTTTGAAGAATGCGAAAACGTTATTTACTTACATATTGCATCGTGTGATTAGGTAAGTACCGGAAACTGTCAACAGATATAAATCTAAGATATACAATATCAGAAAGAAACAGCTTTATTTGGTTTTCTTTCGTTTGTTCCTCTCTACTTCAAACAGATTGGGTCCTTTGTACTTCATAAGTATCTGCTTGGCCGATGCTGGCTGGCTTCTCATGGACGACATATCGGTTTTCCACTTTAGCCACAAATTATATGCCAACTGTGAGCAGTATTGGTGGCGCAGTGCGCTCTTTATACAAAATTTTTTCAAACACGATGATTTGTGCTTGTTTTGGACGTGGTCATCCGCGTGTGACATGCAATTTTACATCCTCAGTACAATTCTACTTTTCATCTATGTGAAGTGAGTGCATAGGTGAAACACATTATTATATTTGTTTGAGCATCTCTTTTGCAGACATCCAAAAGT